>JASCZW010004020.1:0-208386 GCA_034211315.2 Aedes japonicus | reverse complement strand
GCAGAGTGTTGTGTCGTCGATCGAGGGGTTCATCAGAGGTGCGATGACGGCGGCTTCTGGTCGGTAAACTACATCGACTCTAAGACCAGTAGGTTCCATACAAAAACGATTTTTCTCTTGGCTCAGTCAGCACTAGCACATCGGTCCCAAGCTCGGTCCCAAGCCTAATCAATGCGCCCCTAATAACGAACCCGCTACGAACACACTCTAAATACTCTGTCGAATACATACAGCAAATCAAAACAAAGGCGCAAATATGTATAATATAGGTGCTGGCTTCGAGGTAATTCGACCAAGTGCGTTCTACAATAGCGAACCAATTTCAAATCGCTATTACATATTGATTGCTGCGTAACTGCAGTGGTCGTCACCACATAGGCGGTATACGGATTTGAGAAAACACCGATGTGGTGGAAAATGACGAAGGGCAGATCACTCAACCTGCCCGAACGCTGGAAGGCCAGTATTCGACCAAGACTGCCCGCTGGCGGGAATGATGATGACACCAGGAATCATGCCAGAAGGAACTGTGCCATCCGCCGGATCGCCGATTGTCCAACGACATGACTGATGAATGACTGCTGTGATACCACAGCTCGAGACACCAAAGGCACCAGTCACAAAGCCACCACCACACAAAACATATTATTACGCGTGAGGATCTCAATGAAGGAGAGCAGAATTACCACTGGGAGGTCAACTCGGCGAAAAGATCTACGCCAGTTTTAGATTAATGTTGTCACTTAATTTCGTCTGAGACCTACATTATTGTTGATCGCACTAGCTGATGCCTTCACACTGACAAGTAGATGCACGGCATCAGTTATTTGCTTCTTCGAAGATAATAATATTTAATGAATTCCAGTATTATTTAGCAAGCACAACGATTACTTATCTCAGGAAGGCTGATATATATTTACTGACTGAATATAAATCACGTCTCTACTGACTGTGTCCGTTTAGCCGACGAGATTATCTATGGCCCATATAATGTCCAACTAGGATATCTCAAAAAGGAAACTGGTTTCAAAGAAAGCTCGACTGCATTTTGTCTGGCCGCTACGGCCTTTCTACGTTTGAATCATGGTTCACTCCACGCCAAGGGTGCAGTTCACTTCGCCTTCCACTTCAAATGTTCACACGAGGTGAGCGTATGAATGTCAAGCAGCGAACTGTCAGCCTGCGTTACTGAACAATTTACAGCGGCGTCAGGAAAATCTCCGTAGAGCCGAGTGAGTAGTCTCACCAAAAGAGAGCTGGAAAGGCATTCCGCCAATTTTCTCCCAACTTGCCTGGATAGTAAGTTGAAGAAGCTTGTATCCTGTTTATGAACTTTATAAGAACCTAGCTCAGAGAAGCCGTAATATGAATACCATGTCATAAAATTTACAAATTTATTTATCCACCATTCTTATTCCGGACAAATTTAACCAGAAGGCCACTACAAAAGCCACCACTAATTTACTCATTACACGGGTAAAAAGAATTTCACGGAAAGGTCAGAACACGTTTACAGTTGAAGGCGTCTTACTGCCGCACGGAGGCCGTATGCCTCATTTCAGCGCCGCCAGGCTCCTGGCAGACATACTCCAAGTACAACTTACAGGTGCAGTCGAAGAGTTGTGCAGATAGACAAAAGGTCACTGAAACGAGCTCCAAGCTTCAGCTTTGCATCCCATTGCCTGAACTGGGTTGTTGAATCACACTGTCTCACAGACTTGTTCTGCGACTGCTTGTTAACTTCATCACGAGCCAATAAACTCGATATTCGATAAGCTGTTGGAGGTGCTACATTACCTGTTCTCTAACACGGAGCTTTCCATTGAATTTACTTCGTGATCTTCACGGCTGACGCTTCGTCAGTAGTGATGTATCAAATCATTGTTACAATTGGATGATCGCGTCTGGATTTTGTCTGTATTTCATCATCATAAAGGTATTTCCGGTTCAAACCGTCCATGTCGAGTTGTCCCCACTCTGTCTCGCGGGAGCGTTGAACGCCCCATGATGAACACACTGGACAAACACAAAGAACGTCAATTGTGTTCAAAGTTTAATTCATAGTGAATGAGGCATAGGGAAAAACTTAACTAATATTGTCTGCGCTATTACGCTGTTACTGCCGTTACTGGGCGCCAGCATTGCCGATACCACATACGAACGTCAGGGGAGCAGGGATGATAAAAAGCTGATGCACGTTCTTCACACGCCAAAATGGACGACCGTCATGATGCAGTATTGTTGCGTCACACGCGGAGATTTAGCTTAAGGTGATTTGATAATTCATCAGTTTCACGTTGACTTAAGCACTGTACTGGATAACACTACTTCTTTGTGCCCGCATTGTCGATGGTACATCGTGGAACTTTCCAGCACCACCAGTAGTCAACGAACTAACAAGCCGAAGGCCCAAAATCTGGTGAAGATTCAGAACATTCGATGATCATATTATCTATTTATAAAATGACCACATCCTGAACGTATTGTTCGTCGAGTGATAAACATACGTTACTAATAGTCTAAAATGCCTATGCTTGGGGCCAGTCAGTGCTGAAATTACATAAATTTGTGAAATTTCATATAATCAGTCCATAGAATGAATTCATTGTGACAACTTGCTATCAATTTTGGATTATCGATATGGATCCAAGACGCTAATAGTATACATGGTGTACTCAACATACTGCCACTAAAATTACTGAGCCAGGCCTAATTTATATTGTCAGTAGCGTTGTTATCCAACAGATGCGACATTGCACAGAACAAGCGGCATCGATTAAGTGATTGTCTTGTTCGGCCTTGCACTGCAACGAATATAGCCAGTCATCCATTGTTCATGTGCTCAGGTATTGTTTTGTCATTTCCATGAAAGACATCTGTCATGATGAAACTTGACCAGTGCCATTTGATATAGCTTCATTCTGGCTTACAATAAGCCAAGAGCTGTAATCTGAGAGACTAAATCTGTTTGATTACTATTATAATAGAATTTCAAGTACTGTTTCCGTTCATATCTTCGCAACGAAACGACTGAATGAGCAAAAATCAACAACGTTCCCATGAAAATGTTGTAGCTTCCATTTGCCGTCAACAGAACTGAAATCGACCGGCACATGGCTGAGAAACCGATGCGAGTCATTATTTGTAACGGCACAACAGCAGACACACACACATACACATCACATCACATTACACACTACACATACATACATCACTCACACATAAGAATAGCTCATGCTTCGTCGAGCCGAGTCAGACATGGTGCTTTCAGCCTGCTGGGCCTCGGAGTCGAATGGCGTCCAGTTCTCAGGCCTGCAAGTCATGTTTTCATGACCCTTCTGTTGATGCAAGAAGCGGTAAAAGTGAAGTTAACATACTCCAGTCTTGAACACTTATATGAAGATTTTATAACTTTCATTTGGCGTTAACAAAGCTTCAATCCTGAGCTGCGAATTTTGATTATCGATATGGATTCAAGATGCTTAATAAGTACATATTCGTTGAAAATAGTAATGGAGACTTGTGTAATTTTTGAATATACTCGTTGAAGTTCAAACCAGACCATGAGCCAATCGATGCTGCTCAATTTATACAGTCGCATAGTGTGGCTAGTCCGCTGTATGTGCTATACAACGCACAGATGCGACACAATAGAATGCAAGCGGCATCGATTGGTGTGATTGGTCTTGTTCGGTTTTGTACTCACAACGAGTATATTGTCATCTCACAATTATGTGCTTCTCAGGCATTGTTTTGGTCATATCTCCATGAAAATATTATCCAATCATGATGAAATTTTGCACCAGTTATTGAAGATTATCATAGCTTCAATTTGGCCTTACAATAAAACTAAAATCGGTACAAAAATAGCTCCGTATGTAATCGGAGACTAAACTGTTTGATTACTATTATAATTGGCCTTCAAGTACTGTTTCGTTCATATCTTCGTAACGAAATGTCCGAATGAAAAAAAATCAATAGCGTTCTATGGGAATGTTGTAGCTTCCATTTGCCAAGTCAACAGAACTGAAATCGGTTCTCAGATGGCTGAGAAACCGATGTGGACATTATTTGTAACGCACACACACACATACACACACACACACACACACAAACACACACATACATACACAACAGACATGTGCTCAGTTCGTCGAGCTGAGTCGAATGGTAGAGATGATACTGGCCCTGTGGGCCTCGGATAAAAAGTCGAGTTTTCAAGTTGATCTTAATACCCTTCTATTGATGTAAGAAGGGTAAAAACAAAAGTGAAAGTGAGTTCCACTGGAGTTCCACTGGATTGAATAATTTGGAGAAAAATAGTTTCGGATCGCACTCGAATAAATCTTCAAAATAACGGAGCGCTGGATCGAACGAACATTCTTCTTTCGCTGAACGAGTACAGTTGAACCTTGCTATTTCAAATTGATAAATCTCGATTGTTAGTGAATGAACATCGAATCGAACTCTATAAGATTGCTCACAGCAAGTAAGTGTATAAACTGATGTGATTAAATTTTCAATATTTAGTACAGACTCTGAGTTATATCAATTCTAAATGTTGAGGTAATGACTGCCACCAAGAACGATTTAGCATAAGCTCTTAAGTAAATGTATCGTTTATACATATCGAATAGTCGTTACCTTCAAGACTAACATTTTATAAGTAATCTTGATCTTGATGCAATTACGACTTAAAAAACAAATTATAATTTTCAAACCCCTTTATTTTGGATTTGATGCAAATAATAGATAGGACCTAATGCAATGTTTGGCTTGATATGTTTTTAAATGTTTCATAAATCTTATGAACCATATGTTTCATAAGTGTTTTGAACAGAGCAAAAATTTTCACAAGCTACTACTTAAAATTTATGGAAATTAAACGACATTCAATAATGTACAGTTTTCATGAAAAACTTTCGATCTGATGTCCAACTATGCTTCATCGGAAAAAAGAGCCTATATATATATATATATATATATATATATATATATATATATATATATATATATATATATATATATATATATATATATATATATGTATATATATATGTACATATATATATATATATATATATATATATATATATATATATACATATATATATATATATATATATATATATATATATATATATATATATATATATATATATATATATATGTATATATATATAATATATATTATATATATATATATATATATATATATATATATATATATATATATATATATATATATAAATATATACTATAACCCTGACTAATTTTTACTTGTTGGTTATTTGTTTAACTGTAACCACTATGTGTTCACAGATGAAGAGAATTTTATCATGACTCATATCTTGAAAAATGCCAACAGCCTGTAATTCTCACGTTAATAAAAGGGAACGTAAAACACTGATGTATATTGCGCAGTATTGACGATCATCAGATGCGTCCGACGAAATTGTTGTTGAATACTTGACCAGAAATTAAGCGCAATAAATTAATAAAAATAAAGTGCAGGTGCTAAAGCCTCAGAAGGCTAAATGATTTACGGCCAAACAAAGCATGTAAGCTCGGTAGTATATGAAACTCGGCGAAGGACTCATTATTGTCAACTTTTGTCTTGTCTAAGGTGATCCAGTTTTATTTTCTAAAATCGATCAGTTATTCTTTTAACCAATTAAATCAGCTTTCAAGCAATCCGATGTCCCTGAACTGATAAGTTTTCTGTTGTATTTTCATTTGTCATGGGAGGAGCACTAAGTAGAATGACTGCACATCATAGCAGGAAACCATAGGAAAGTCCCAAAAAAACGGTATACTTTACGGGTACATTGGTGCTATGGCAAAGGGATTTGCAATCCCAATAATTAAAGTGTTATGATCAAATACGTGGGAAATCTCCTCAACACATTGTTTTTCATTCCCGCCTGTCTTCGTCTTGAGAACTGCTAAAAGAAAAAAAAAAATAAACTGAGTAATTCTGAAAAGAAAATTTGCTCACATGCTAAGCTCAGTTTACCCATAATCGCAAAAAAGTGCACATACTCGTTTATGAGAAAAGTTGACTACAAATATAATGATTGGAATAACAATATTCGTTATTCCATCATTGCATCTCTTACCGATTTGACCAATATGACTATGAAACTTGAATTTAAGTGTGGCTCGAATGGGTGCGATGTCAGAGCAACGGAAATCCATTAACTTTCACCTTAAGGTGAAACGCTCACTGATGTAGCCTCCATATAACATCACATATTATATCAAAACATCAAGTCAAAGTCTTGTGGCGTAAGGCGCGCGTCGATAAGATGTTTTAACATGCTAACAGATGCCCCACTTTCGCCACATCAGTGGGCACTTCGACTAAAACAGCTAGCTCGAAGAGTGCTGATTATCCCATCTCACCAGCCGGTTCTTTGACTCTACATTCCTCGGCATTGTGCACACGCTTTCACTTATGTATCTTTGGTTTGTGCGCGTTCAGGTTCAAAAGTGCACTGCCCACAAAAAGTGCCACAATAAAGAAGGGGCCGTATTTTGGAACTCGAAACTAAGAACTTTTTCTCACAAGCATTCGTACAAAAGTCGTTCGTTTCGAGATCCAAAATACGGCCCAAGCTTTTCTCTAAACCTTTCGTCTTCATTCTTACTCGGAGGCTCATTTTTCCGATGAAGCATGGTTGGACATCAGATCGAAAGTTTTTCATGAAAACTGTACATTATTGAATGTCGTTTAATTTCCATAAATTTTAAGTAGCAGCTTGTGAAAATTTTTGCTCTGTTCAAAACACTTATGAAACATATGGTTCATAAGATTTATGAAACATTTAAAAACATATCAAGCCAAACATTGCATTTGGTTCTATCTATTATTTGCATCAAATCCAAAATAAAGGGGTTTGAAAATTGTAATTTGTTTTTTAAGTCGTAATTGCATCTTAATCATTAATTTTGCATGGTTTTTAAAGTAAAACGTAATCAAGATTACTTATAAAATGTTAGTCTTGAAGGTAACGACTATTCGATATGTATAAACGATACATTTACTTAAGAGCTTATGCTAAATCGTTCTTGGTGGCAGTCATTACCTCAACATTTAGAATTGATATAACTCAGAGTCTGTACTAAATATTGAAAATTTAATCACATCAGTTTATACACTTACTTGCTGTGAGCAATCTTATAGAGTTCGATTCGATGTTCATTCACTAACAATCGAGATTTATCAATTTGAAATAGCAAGGTTCAATCCACTTCGTTCAGCGAAAGAAGAATGTTCGTTCGATCCAGCGCTCCGTTATTTTGGAAGATTTATTCGAGTGCGATCCTTCGAAACTATTTTTTCTCCAAATCTATTCAATCCAGTGGAACTCCAGTGGAACTCACTTTCACTTTTGTTTTTACCCTTCTTACATCAATAGAAGGGTATTAAGATCGCTTGAAAACTCGACTTTTTATCCGAGGCCCACAGGGCCGAGTGTCATATACCATTCGACTCAGCTCGACGAACTGAGCACATGTCTGTGTGTATGTATGTGTGTGTTTATGTGTGTGTGTATGTGTGTATGTGTGTGTGTGCGTTACAAATAATGTCACATCGGTTTCTCAGCCATCTGTGAACCGATTTCAGTTCTGTTGACGGCAAATGGAAGCTACAACATTCCCATAGAACGCTATTGATTTTTTTTCATTCGGACATTTCTTTACGAAGATATGAACGAAACAGTACTTGAAGGCCTATTATAATAGTAATCAAACAGTTTAGTCTCCGATTACATACTGAGCTATTTGTGTACCGATTTAAGTTTTATTGTAGCCAAATTGAAGCTATGAAATCTTCAAATAACTGGTCAAAATTTCATCATGATTGGATAATCCTTCATGGAGATATGACCAAAACAATACCTGAGAGCACATAATTGTGAGATGACAATATACTCGTTGTAGTGCAAAACCGAACAAGACCAATCACACCAATCGATGCCGCTTGCATTCTATTGTGTCGCATCTGTTGCGTTGTATAGCACATACAGTGGACTAGCCACACTATGCGACTGTATAGAATTAGAGCAGCATCGATTGGCTCGAGTGGTCTGGTTTTGAACTGCAACGAGTATATTCAAAAATTACACAAAGTCTCCATTTACTATTTTCAACGAATATGTACTTATTAAGCATCTTGAATCCATATCGATAATCAAAATTGCAGCTCAGGATTGAAGCTTTGTTAACGCCAAATGAAAGTTATAAAATCTTCATATAAGTGTTCAAAATTTCATTATGTTAACTTCCCTTTTTACCCTTCTTACATCAATAGAAGGGTATTAAGATCGCATGAAAACTTGACTTTTTATCCGAGGCCCACAGGGCCGAGTTTCATATACCATTCGACTCAGCTCGACGAACTGAGCACATGTCTGTGTGTATGTATGTGTGTGTATGTGTGTGAGTGTGTGTGTGTGTGTGTGTGTGTGTGTGTGTGTGTGTGTGTGTGTGTGTGTGTCTGTGTGTGCGTTACAAATAATGACACATCGGTTTCTCAGCCATGTGTGAACCGATTTCAGTTCTGTTGACGGCAAATGGAAGCTACAACATTTTCATAGAACGTTGTTGATTTTTTATTCATTCGGACATTTCGTTACGAAGATATGAACGAAACAGTACTTGAAGGCCTATTATAATAGTAATCAAACAGTTTAGTCTCCGATTACATACTGAGCTATTTGTGTACCGATTTAAGTTTTATTGTAGCCAAATTGAAGCTATGAAATCTCCAAATAACTGGTCAAAATTTCATCATGATTGGATAATCTTTCATGGAGATATGACCAAAACAATACCTGAGAGCACATAATTGTGAGATGACAATATATTCGTTGCAGTGCAAAACCGAACAAGACCAATCACACCAATCGATGCCGCTTGCATTCTATTGTGTCGCATCTGTTGCGTTGTATAGCACATACAGCGGACTAGCCACACTATGCGACTGTATAGAATTAGAGCAGCATCGATTGGCTCGAGTGGTCTGGTTTTGAACTGCAACGAGTATATTCGAAAATTACACAAAGTCTCCGTTTACTATATTCATGTACTTATTAAGCATCTTGAATCCATATCGATAATCAAAATTGATGCTTAGGATTGTCTAATAATTCATTCTATGGACTGATTATATGAAATTTCTAAAATTTATGTAATTTCCCCTTTTATTTAACTAACATAAACAGGCTGTTACAGACTATTAATGGCAATATGTTTATCACTTCGACGAACAATACGTTCAGGATTGACAAATAGTTAATTTTATAAACTGAATGTATGACATATCGAATGTTCCTGGATCTTCCTGGGATTTTGAATGAAAATATCTATCCAGTACATTATTGGCCACATTTGAGTTCGTTATTCTGGTGAAGTGTAAGAAGGGTTCAGTCTTACCATCGGTGGATTAATGCGGGTTTTTTTTCTAAGAAGGCAGTGTGGTTGTCCAGTGCAATTAGCAAGTCAAGCAGTGCAAGCTGGTGAATTATCATCCTGCCTATTTTCGCTTCATCTCCGCGTGGTGACGCTAACCAGCGTTACACTACTACATCGCCAACGGTCATCCGACAGCGTTGAGCGAGTGCACCCGAAGGCGATTGCATCAGCGCATCGCTCCCTGCTCCCGCATAGAAGTGCGACGTTCGTGCATATGGTGCGTCAGCAGCAGTAGCAGCAGTAGCAGCAGCAGCAACAGATCAGTAATATTAGTTAAGTTTTTTTCCCCCTGTCCCTCATTCCACTATAGTTAAGCTTTAATTTGTGTGTTCTTTGTTTGTGTTTGTGTGTGATTTAAATCATGGGGGGCGTTCAACGATCCCACGAGTAAGGCAAATTGAAGAGGTTTCTTCGACATGGACGGTTTGGCTGGAAAAGTACCTTTGCCACCTGATGATGGGGAGCCACAGACAAAATCCAGACCGCGATCGTATCCAATTGGCTCGGTCGGCCCATGGGTTGTCTACTCTCAGCCCAAAATGAAACCTTTGAATGATTTGGTACATCACTACTGATCTGACGAAGCGATTTTCAGCCGTGACAGAGATCACGAAAGTAAAATTCAATAAACTCCGTGTTGTCGTCTCGAACCTGAAACAGGCTAATGAGATTGCTGCCTCCCAGCTTTTAACACTCGAATATCGAGTTTTATTCCAGCTCGTGATGTGGAGATTGTAGAAGCGGTCACAGAGGCAAGTCTGTGCCCTGAAATTTTGAGAAGCAGGCAATTGGCCGATTCAACAACCCTCTGCTTCCCCCAGTTCAGATAATGGAAGTGCAAAAGCTGATGAAAACACAGACTCGTTTCGGGTGACCTTTTTTGTCTCTGTCCTTCCTCACTTTAAACAACTGGGAATACTTCGGCTACCTGTGCGGTTGTTTGTACCCGGAGTAATAATCTGCCAAAACTGGCAGCAGATGGGGCATACGGCCTCCCATTGCGGCAATAAGGCACTTTGCTCAACTTGTAACGTGTTCTGACTTTTCCATTGAAATTCTTTTTTTTACCCATTGTAATAGTAAATTAGTGGTAACTTTTGAATTAATTAACCTTCTGGTTAAAATTTGTCAAATTAAGAAATAATTGGATGCAATAAATTTGTAAAATTTTATATTTTATGAGCTATTCATATTACAGCCTCTAATTTGAAAACTAGGTTTGCTATAAAAAGTTCATTAAACTTAGGATACAAGCTTCTTTCAAAACTTACTATCTAGGCAGGGTTGCAATTTCTCTGGGGAGAATCACCCGGGTGCACTTTTCTAGCTCTCTTTGGTGAACCTCACTCAGTCTCTACGGAGATTTTTTCCTGACACCGCTGTAGAGATTGTTCGAAACAGCACGGGAGAGCGAGAGCATTGACAGTTCGCTGCCTGAGCATTCATACACTCACTGCAGTGTGAACGACGAAGAGTGGAAGAGCGAAAAATGACTACACCGCACTAACGTGAGTGAAACCATGATTCAAACATTAAGAAAAAATCGCTGGAAAACGGGAACAAGAAAGTACAGTCCGAAGCTTTTTTTCGCGACTCCCGGTTCCTTTTTTGTACTTTCAGAATATCCTAGATGAACATTACGAATTATGGGCCGCAGATAGTCTCGTCAGTAAAGGCACGGAACTACCAATCCAGTAGAGGCGGGTTCGATTCCCAGTCCAGTCAATTTAAATATATATCAACTTCCCTGGGGATAAGAGTATCATTGTGCTTGCCACAAAATATACAAATTCATGCATGGGTAATTATCTTCGAAAGCTTAATAACTGTGCAAGTGCATCTAGAACATCAGGTTGTGAGAGCCTGGAAATCAGCTAATTGCGATAAGCAATATGCTTGGATCCGCCGAAAAGAAGACGAAGAACATTAAGAAATCAGTAACATTGTAAAAATGTTCAAATTCAACTGCTGCGGTATAAAACTAGCAATGAATATTTTCACCAGGGTGACTCTCCCCGGTGAAATAATTCTGCTCTCTTCGGTGCTCCTCAGAGATCACTCACACGCTCCGGCCTGTTTGTGTGGTGAGGGTGCAAACGACAGACACTTTGGTGTCACTCAACTTGTGGTGTCTAGCAGTCGTACAATTCTAACGTCAATCTGTCGTTGGACATCAGCGTCCAGCGGACGCTTTTTCTATACGGGCCAAAGTCCGTCAGTTTCCTTCTGGCTCTGGCATATTTCCTGGTGTGCATCGCTCTGTAAGGCCCGCCGGAAAGGCAGTCAAACGGGGTCGAGAAGATACTGGCCTGCCTGCGTTCGTTAGCGTTCGAACGGGTTGAGTACCGGTCTGCCAACGCCTACCCCGCATCTTTAAATCGGCCCTCCACTACATCGAGTGACACCCGTCCGTTATGCCGCCTATGTGGTGACGACCACTGCAGTTACACCAACAATCAATATGTAACTAGCGATTTGAAATTGGTTCACTGTTGTAGAACCCCTTGGTCCGAATTACACCTTGAAGCCAGCACCTTGTTATACATATTTGCGCCTTTGTTTTGATTTGCTGTGTTATTTTGACAGAGTATTTGAGAGTGTGTTCATGTGAGTTCATTATAAGGGGTGCATTATTGAGCTTGGGACCGAGCTTGGGACGATGTTCTAGTACTGACTGAGCCAAGAAAAAAAATCGTTTTGTATGGGACCTACTGGTCTTAGAGTTAGTCTATGGTTACACCGTCCAGAGGCCGCCAAATCATCGCACATCTCTGGTGGACCCCTCGGTCGACGACCTAGCTGCCTCTGCAGCATAATCGAAATCCTGCGCAGATATGTTTGTTTCTCCATGGCCATGACAACACTCACAACATATACACATACACGCATAACGATGTTGGAAAGAATAATACATGAATATGAGTTTTTAATGAACTTACCTACCTTGTTTATTTTTCACGCACACTGAGCCCTGTGGTTATGTAGTCTACCCGGGTGAATTTACGTTTCGTTTCACTTGCATCATCTTGAGCACACTTTCGCTTTCGTTTCATTCTGGTGGGTTCACCTCAGGTTTATGATTGAAGCCAAAACATTGCGTTTGATTCCGTACCAAGCAACCGTTCGATACACCCAGAGAATAGCACTCATGCTTTAAGCAGCTTTGTCGGGCAACAGAATTCAACACGAACAGTGGTCTCTCGAGTTCGAGAGTGGCGCATAAGCCACTGATTTTGCTAAATAGTTCATTGGGATTAGTCGACGAACGGTTACATTGGCGCCCAACGTAAAAAGAAGTTCAATTGTTATTTTGGAATAAATTTTAATTATTCTGCTTCAACCACTTTACATGAATTGAATTTAAACTGCATTTAATCCATTTTTTTATTGATATAAAATATTTTCATTTGAATTCAACAACATTACACTGAGAGCATTCGTATTATTGGTTTTTATTATAATAGATTTAGGTTCAATTTTTTTGTAGATTAAGCTAATATGGAACTGGATTGTAGAGGATAAGACTTACTTTGTTTGATATAATTTGTCATTATAATTCCTTTTTATTGAATCCTAGAGGGTTTGAGCTGTTTAGTGGAATACTTGTAACTATAATTTAGAAGAAAAATTAGTAATCTCCATTTAATTCCAACTACTTTACTTATCTTCGACAGATACGCGTATATCGTCTACAATGTGCAGACTTCTTCAGTGTCTCGTACTGTTTTGTTTTTGTTTCTTTTATTAATTATTTTTATAAATTATGTTTATTAATTATTTTTATTAATGATTAGGATAATACATTTGAGGTTATAATTTTAGGCTTAGGTTGTTTTTTTTATCTGATTTTTCGCATTTAGATGGAATTACTGGGTGGTTTTTCATCGTGGAGTATTTTTTATTTGTGATTTGGTTTTTTAATCGATTTTTAGTTTGAAATTTGAAACACTTTCAAAATGATTAGGTTCTATATTCTTCCAAATGCAGATCACCTGCAAGAAGAAGAACTTAATTTCTAGATAGTACTCAGGGGAGTTGATATTCAAATGAAAGCAAAGTAAGAAGATAGAAGAAGGGCGTTGAGGCACTCCTACAAGATGGAACGTAGAGAGCCGAAAGTGTATAGCACAGGATTATCAATTATTGAGGAAGTGAAAGCCCTTGAAGTAACACATAAAACATTGAAACAAGTTTTGCGAAAGGAATTTGATTACGCAGTAATTTCTCGTCTAAGACATTATTTAATTAGATTATCTTCGTCAGTAGCAAGCAATGACCAAGAAGAACAGCTAAAAGATGAATATTGCAAACAAATCGAAGAATTTCTACGTGCACATAGGCAGAGGGTAACTTACAACCCCGAACAGTCAAATGATGAGACAGATTTAGACTTAGGTGATGGAGCAAAGGCTTTGAAGGAATCTTGGAGGAATCCGGATCCCAAAGCAACAGTAGAAAGATGGAAGGACGACGGATCAAGTAGGACAGGAACAATACCCAAGGTTAGAAAACAGAATGATGGAAAAGACATAGGATTGAACTCAGGTAAACATTTAACCAACATAGATGAGGGATGAAGGAAAAAGGATAAGAAGCAACAAGAGAAGCCAACACCAGCAAAAGAAACTCTTCGAAACAGAAGTAATGAGAGAAGCTCACGACACGAATATAAACAACATTCGAGGGAGAAGCTTAGACAACATGATTACAAGACTAGCACTTGTCGCTCAACATCCGAGATGTCAGAGGCTAGTGAGGATGAACAACAACATAATAGATTTATCAAAACTAAAGACAAACGACACAACAGATCAAGAGGTAGATTGTTGTCAACGTCAATAAGTAAAAGCAGCTCAGAAGAAGAACAAAGGAGACCAAATAGAAATAGATACGGTCATAAATCACCCCCAAGACGTAGTAGAAGTTATAGAGACGACTATTTTAGAACAACGCGTTCAAGAGTCGAAAACTGGGATATCATTTTCAGTGGAGATACAAGATCAATGCAGGTAGAAGATTTTCTAAACAGGGTAAAAAATTGGCAAAACACGAAAGAGTAGGGAAAGAGGAGCTATTGGACAAGATTCATTATAAATTAAAAGGAGAGGCAAATAACTGGTGGTTCACCAGAGAAAGCCACTGCACTACTTGGAATAAATTTGAGAATGAAATTAGATTTAGGTTCGGAAACCCGAATCGTGATCGTGGAATTCGCAGTCAATTAAGAGAATTAAGATAGAGAAAGGGAGAAACATTTGTCGCGTACGTTACGGAAGTAGAAAAATTAAACCAATGTTTGAAACGCCCACACTCATCAAGAACTATTTACGAGATAGTGTGGGAGAATATGCGACCACACTATTGGTCGAAACTGGCCACCACAAGGGTTCGCAATTTAGAATATTTGCTGGATTTGAACCATCGTATTGATGCGAATGATCCTAGTCTTTATAGGACTGGTCATGGAATGCGCAATGAAGTCCATAATGTAGATGCAAGGAGTAATTCGGACAGCGAATACTCGTCATCAGAGGACTATACAATAAATGCACTCCAAAGGAAATTAAAAATATCTAGGGATGCCCAAAAACCAAACTCCATAGCCAATAACGCAACCTCAGCAATCGCAGAATTATCTGCAGTGAAATGCTGGAACTGTCAGAAATCAGGGCATCACTGTAGGTCCTGTAAAGAGACAAAACTTATATGCTGTTATGCTTGTAGGAATTTTGGCCGCACAACTCGAACTTGTGAGCGTTATCATCCTCAAAGGAATCCCAACACACAACAACAACAGCATTCGTTAAACTAAATGCGGGGTGCACTGTAGGGGACCAGTCCATCTCGCTCATAAAAGCGGCTCCCAAAAACAAACACACTGAGACGTTTAATAAAAACCAGGAAACAATGCACTTAGAAGTAAATCCTAATGTTTGCCCACGAATACGTGTGACCATTTTAGACACAGACATTATCGCTCTGCTTGACTCAGGCGCGAGAGTGAGCGTGTTAAATTCGACCAAAATTATCCAAAAATTATGGACTTAAACTGTTCAACGCAAAGGTAGTAATCAGCACTGCAGATAATACAGAACATGAGTGTATCGGGTATGCAAATATCCCGTACACGTTTGCAGGGATTACCAAAGTTATTCCGACGATAATTGTTCCTCAGCTATCAAAATCCCTCATATTAGGGATGGACTTCTGGAATGCATTCCAGATAAGGCCGATGATCAAAAATGACGAACAGTTGACCAATGTCGAGTTACTTAATATTAACGGCCTACCCTTAGTCAATTTTAGCTCTCCAAGTCGCGATATCCAACCAAACGCCTTAGACCCAGAATCGAATATATGCTGGACGATATGTTCACTAGAGCTAACAGAGAACGAAAATAAAATAATACACAGGGCACAGCCAGAATTAGATGAGTCGCTAGACGTACCGTCCTTAGAACTGCCTTGTAATCCAGAGCAGGACATTGAATTAATTGAAACCGAACATGAGTTAACAAGTCATGAAAGAAAACAGCTTACAGAAGCATTGAAATGCTTCAAGTGCACGAGCGAGAACAAATTAGGTAGGACAGACTAAATTGAACATGAAATAGAGGTCATTGAAGGTGCCAAGATGCGCGATATGCCAATGTATAAGTACTCACCCAGCGTATGGGAGAGTATTGAAAAAGAACTAGAACGATATGAAAAACTAGATGTGATAGAGGAATGTACTAGCGAGTATGCTAGTCCCGGTTAAAAAATCAAACGGTAGTATTCGCGTATGCCTAGACTCCCGTAAAATTAATTCGGTGACTAAGAAAGAAGCATATCCCATGCGTAATATGAACGAGATTTTTCATAGATTGCAGGAAGCCAAATATTTTAGTATTATCGATCTCAAGGATGCCTATTTTCAAGTCCCTTTGAAAGAAAGCTCCAGGAACTATACTGCTTTTCGAACCCCTAAAGGTTTATTTCGGTTTAAGGTAGTTCCATTCGGGCTTAAGAACGCACCATTCACGATGAGCAGGTTGATGAATAAAGCTATGGGCTTCGATCTCGAGCCACATGTGTTCATCTACTTAGATGATATTGTGATAGCTACCGAGTCCCTAAACGACCACTTTCGTCTTCTTAAAGAGGTTGCTAAACGATTGGCTAAAGCTGGATTGACGATATCAGTACAGAAAAGCCGCTTTTGTAGACGACAAGTCAAATACCTAGGCTACCTCTTGACTGAAAATGGCCTAGCCATCGACAGCACAAAATTAGAACCAATTTTGAACTACCCTCGTCCTAAATCGATCCGAGACGGCAGACGACTGATGGGATTAATAGGGTTTTATCAAAAATTCATAAAGAATTACAGCCATATTACAACACCTACACGGATAGAAGTTTTGTTGTATTGAACCAAAAATTATAATTGTTGAATTTAAGGAAAACATTTCTTTTGAAATTATATTGTATTTTATTGTTTTGATAAAATTATTTCATATTTTTTCAATGTAAGATTCTGTTTGTTTTGAATAAACTACTTTTCAATGTAAACTATTGTCGAAATAAAAATATACTGCTTTTGATTCAATAATAGTTTATTTGAATTGAGTGTAAATTAATGTTTTAATTCACACATGAACTGCAAGAGCAAGTTATATATCCTATTTCACATGATATAAGAAAATATACATAAAAAACAAAACATTTTATGTTTCTAAACTATGCTTTTTCCTTTTATAAGTAAAAATATAGTTTGTGTAAATCTTCACGAGTGTGTATGTTGAGTACATTTAGACGAGAGTGCAGTGCAAGACCGCCATATTTTGTTTTGATCTTTTGCAGTCATTATAGGAATTACAGGTGATTGAAGGTTTTTGAAACGTAGTTTCTTAAGTTTTGATTCCCAAGAATAAAACAGCGATGCTGTTTTAAAAATTTAGTGTTCTTCAAATAATTACGAAAAGGTCCCAAATTCCCATTCCATATATTTTGAAAATAAAATAAAAATAACATAAAAACAATAATAAGGCTCTTATTAAATCAATAATAAAATTTTTATTCCTACTACGTGTTTTGATGTTCTTTGAAAAATAAATATAGTTGAAATGACAAGAAATGTCTTTTTAAAACAAAAAAAAATTGTTGCTGGTCCAGCTGTCAATTTTACAGCTTACGTCAGAACAATATAAACTCTTATTGATATAAAAAGATCTTTTTTATTTTTATAATCCATGCATTTTCAAAAAAACAAACAGACTGGATTGTTGAAACAAAAATGATTTATTTTGCGTCCGAAACAAAATGAAATTCTTTTTGATTATACGTCGAATATTATTAGATTTACAATTTTTTTTTTGCGTGTATTACAGACCTTCTTAATAAGTTAAAAAAATTTAATTGGACCGAGCAGGCTGAACATGCACTCGAAGAATTAAAATCAGTGCTCACCTCCTCTCCGGTACTAGCTAATCCTCGATATGATCTACCATTCGTCATCGAGACCGATGCGTCACAACTCGCAGTCGGCGCAGCACTCCTGCAAGACCATCCAGAAGGGAAAAGAATAATTGCATACTATAGCAAAAAACTCTCCAGTACGCAACGGAAATACGCAGCTACTGAGAAGAAATGCCTTGCAGTCCTGCTGGCTATCGAAAATTTTCGCCATTATGTTGACGGTACTACCTTCACGGTCATAACAGATGCAAAAAGCATAACGTGGCTCTTCACAATTACGGCAGCCAACGGAAATTCGAGACTCCTCCGATGGGCTCTGAAACTCCAGTCCTATGACTTTACAATCCACTACAGAAAGGGTGAGGAGAACGTTTTAGCAGACTGCCTGTCGAGGATAGAAATAATACAAGTAGTAGATAAAGAATACGAAGATTTGAGAAACAAAATCTCTTGTAATTCATCCCAATACCCTGACTTTAAAGTTGTCAGTGAAAAAATTTTCAAATTCATGCAAAATACGGCTTTTATCGAAGACAAACGATTTCTTTGGAAATTTTACCCTCCAGACCCCGATAGAAATTAGATTATTAAAACTGTGCACGACCCCGCTCATGTAGGCTAAGAAAAAACTATTGCGAAACTGAAAGAACAATTCTACTGACCCAGAATGGCACTCGACACAAAACAGTTTTGTAAAGCTTGTTTGCCTTGCAAAACATCAAAAAGCACTAATATAAATAGTACCCACCTATGGGGTCTCAAAAGCAGCATTGCGATCACCCATGGCAATTTTTAACACTGGATTACCTGGGTCCATTTCCACCGTCAGGTAAATCCCGAAGTACGTGTTTGCTTGTCGTTACAGACGTATTCACAAAGTTTATTCTTGTCCAACCCTTCTAACAGGCCACGGCTTGTTCCCTGGTCAAATTTCTAGAGCAGTCCATCTTCCTCCTATTTGGTGTACCACAGACTATACTAACTGATAATGGTAGCCAATTTACGTCAAAATTATTCAAAACCCTACTGGAACATTACGGTATAACTCATTGGTTCACGCCTTCATACCACCCACAAGTCAACAAGTCTGAGCGAGTCAACAGAGTTGTAACGACAGCTATCAGAGCTACTATAAAATCTTATCATAAGACATGGGCCGACAACATTTCAAGCATTGCTAATGCTATAAGAAATTCGACTCACGGTTCAACAAAACATACGCCTTACTTTCTCACTTTCGGGAGAAATATAATTTCGGATGGACGAGAATATGAAAATCTCAATGAAGCTGACAGAAATCAACACACCATCTCTTTTAAAGAAAGAGAAATATTGTATGCACAGGTGCGCAAAAACCTGAACGAGGCATATTTGAAACAAGCCAAATATTACAACCTCAGATCTAATTCAAAAGCACCGAGGTACGAACTAGGTGAAAAGGTGCTGAAAAAACGTACATTCCTCTCTGACAAAGGAAAAGATTTTTGTGCCAAGTTGGCTCCCAAGTACACAGAAGCTACGGTGACAAGGTTATTGGGGATAGCTACGAACTGGCTGACTCTTCAGGCAAACGCCTAGGTATCTTCCATGCCACATTTCTAAAAAAGTTCTAACATAACGGATGAAAGAGCTATGAAATTGTCTATGCGAAATTTACTATTGGTGATAGACCCAACAAAAACACGTCCGGAAATATTCCGCAAAACGGCATACTGATAAGCAACATGCATTCATATGTAAATATATTCACTGTGGAGGTTCAACAATATTCACTTTCACTTTCTGTTCGATGGACGTATATTAATCCAAAACATAAATCAAAAACTTTACACATATAATCACAGAGTTCATTCAGGCGTTCATCACGTAGGTTAAGCATAAATGCGTCAGTATAGTAGTAGTAGTGAACAATGCAGCATAATTTTTCACATGAAGATGAAGTCTCCGCTTGAAAACCGGATTGTATAAGTTCCTTCCGTCCTATAAAGATAAAGATCATTAAGTATAACGAAAAGTTATAACAAAAATTATACTCTCCATAAATATATATATATATTTTTTTGAATAGTTGATGGTTTTTTCGAATAAATTAGCTCGCTCCTTGGTGACACGCTGATTGTTCGCTAAGCTGCTACTCCATTTGTAATTTCAGTTCATTTCAGTTCATTGCTCTGTCAAAGGGCAGCAGGGTTGTACACGAAGCTATCAGTTCAGGTTGCGATGTTTTATTGCGGAGAGGATCGATGAATTTTATAACATGTTGCGATTTTAGTCAGCAAAAGTTGATGAAATATGATATTATCGTTCATCATTTACGTTTTCGTGAAAAGCAAAGAAGTCAATTGGGATGATTCAATATTATGGTTGATGAAGTTGATTTCAAGCGATATTTTGAGGCAGGTGTAAATTTTACAGCTAGTCGATCAGGATCGATAAAAAAAAGTTACGGAATCCTAGATTTACGTTCAGAGTACTTGTATGTTGAATTTTGCCGGTTAATAAGTTGGAATACGTCCAATAACGTAGGCAAATCTAGAGAACTGATGTGATGGTTGAAGTCAATCCAGTGTAGTTGTGGCAGAGTAATTTCAATAAATTCAGTAACAATTGTATAAAACATTTATAGTTACAAACAAATATTTTTATTTCATTATCATATTCATTTTTTTTTACATTGATTTTGGGTTATGAAAATTTGATCAATTTCTCATTGATCAAATTTTCATTAAACTGCGACGTGTGATGAAACGTGTTCTGACTTTTCCATTGAAATTTTTTTTTTTACCCATTGTAATAGTAAATTAGTGGTAATTTTTGAATTAATTAACCTTCTGGTTAAAACTTGTCATATTAGGAAATAATTGGTTGCAATAAATTTGTAAAAAGTTTTATATTTTATGAACTATTCATATCACATCCTCTAATTTGAAAACTAGGTTTGCTATAAAAAGTTCATTGAACTTAGGATAAAAGCTTCTTTCAAAACTTACTATCCAGGTACGGATTAAACGAACATGGCCTATAAGATTAAGTAAACTGTGGTAACTCGTATAATATAGTTGAATAGTTGAAGTAGTGTTAGTAAATAGCAAATAGGATTTCTTTTCCGATCTTGAGGGTTCGATAGATTTTTACATACCTATTCTCGATCATTTCTATTCCATGTCGGTTGGGCTAAAGTCAGCTTCTGTGAAAGAGGTGCAAGTTTAAAATTCAAAAGGTGCGCTTTGTGTTAAACGGTACAATATAGACTTTTGTTTCTTTTGTTATATTTATACAGTAACTTTAAATGAAAAATAGTGTTCTTTTCAAACGTGTTCCTTAATAATTTATTTAAAAATAGTTTCCAGTGTGACAAATCACAAGAGGTGAAAACTCAGCCCTTGTGCTTTCGTATAAATTAAAAAAAAACGTAAATTTATTTATAATTCATGTTTCGTCGTACAATTCTAACGTCAATCCACTACATCGAGCGACACCCGTCCGTTATGCCGCCTAAGGGGTGATACGGTCAAAATTTGGTCAAGGGAAAACGCGTGTAAATCGGTGAAATCGTTTATTTAAAAAATCAAATTAAATTTCTTTTTCAAGTTCAATTAGTATAAAATTCAGGAAAAATATTCAGTTATGCTTCCGCTTTTCCAAATCCGAATTGCCGGGCCTTACGCTTGACCCCTGCCATCAGATTTTGTACAGCCACCTTGTCCACCTTCTTCGCCGCAGAAAGCCAGTTTGCCTTGAACTGCTGCTCGTCCTTAGCAGTTTTTTGGTCTTCTTTAGGTTCCGCTTGACAATAGCCCAGTATTTCTCAATTGGGCGGAGCTCTGGCGTGTTGGGAGGGTTCTTGTCCTTGGGAACCACCTGCACGTTGTTGGCGGCGTACCACTCCATGGCCTTTTTACCGTAATGGCAAGATGCCAAATCCGGCCAAAACAGTACGGAACAACCGTGTTTCTTCAGGAAAGGCAGCAGACGTTTATTCAAACACTCTTTCACGTAAATTTCTTGGTTGACAGTCCCAGAAGCTATGAAAATGCTGCTTTTCAAGCCACAGGTACAGATGGCTTGCCAAACCAGATATTTCTTTGCGAACTTTGACAGTTTCGTGTGCTTGAAAATATCTGCTACCTTTCCCCTTCCTTTTGCCGTATAAAACTCCTGTCCCGGAAGCTGCTTGTAGTCGGCTTTGACGTAGGTTTCGTCGTCCATTAGCACGCAGTCAAACTTCGTCAGCATCGTCGTGTACAGCCTCCGGGATCGCGCTTTGGCCGTCGTATTTTGTTTATCATCGCGATTTGGAGTCACTACATTCTTGTAGGTCGATAGTCCGGCTCGTTTTTTGGCTCGATGCACGGTTGTAGACGATACACTCAGCTTATTTGCGGCATCTCGGAGAGATAGGTTAGGGTTTCGCTTGAAACTACCGGCAACTCTCTTTGTCGTCTCAGCGGCTTCCGGTTTTCGATTTCCCCCCGATCCAGACTTCCTGGCTGTTGACAAACGTTCCCCAAACACTTTAATTACATTTGTAACGGTTGATTTGGCAACTTTTAGCGATTTTGTCAACTTTGCGTGCGAGTAGCTCGGATTTTCGCGATGCGCGAGCAAAATTTTGATACGCTGCTCTTCTTGCTTGGACGGCATTTTGACAACTGAAGAGTGAATTCCAAAATCAAAATAGGAGCAACATTCTACACACACACACCTTCCAAATGAGGGGTGTTCAGGTTTTTTAAATGCAAAATTGAAAGAAATACGTCAAGTTGATATTGACCAAATTTTGACCGTATCGCCCTTTATGTGGTGACGACCACTGCAGTTACACCGTCCAGAGGCCACCAAATCATCGCACATCTCTGGTGGACCCCTCGGACGACGACCTAGCTGCCTCTGCAGCATAATCGAAATCCTGCGCAGATATGTTTGTTTCTCCATGGCCATGACAACAATCACAACATACACGCATAACGATGTTGGAAAGAATAATACATGAATATGAGTTTTAAATGAACTTACCTACCTTGTTTATTTTTCACGCACACTGAGCCCTGTGGTTATGTAGTCTACCCGGGTGAATTTACGTTTCGTTTCACTTGCATCATCTTGAGCACACTTTCGCTTTCGTTTCATTCTGGTGGGTTCACCTCAGGTTTATGATTGTAGCCAAAACATTGCGTTTGATTCCGTACCAAGCAACCGTTCGATACACCCAGAGAATAGCACTCATGCTTTAAGCAGCTTTGTCGGGCAACGAACAGTGGTCTCTCGAGTTCGAGAGTGGCGCATAAGCCACTGATTTTGCTAAATAGTTCATTGGGATTAGTCGACGAACGGTTACAAACTTGCTGGGAGAAACATGAGGCTGGTCTCTGTGCAGATAATACAATAAAATGCGTTTTCTGCAAGGGAACACCTCCTCATGCTCTCTCGTCGTGCCCTGCGTATAAACAACGCGGGGAAAAATTGGAACACTCGCTAAAACAACGTTCAAGACACTCTTTTGCAGAAATGCTTAAGAAAGCTTCGCCACCCGATATCAATACAAATCCTTTCTGTTCGGAGTCTGATTCGGACTTGGTTGAGGAGGGAACATCTTTCAGTTTTCCGGAAGGCGCATACGCATCCGAGCAGGCACAGACGCAATCAAAGACGCATCCGAGCAGGGAAAGCAGCTGAACAGAAGCCTCAAATCAACATGCCCAATTCAAAGAGCAGTAAAGCAAAGTAAAGAAGGATAATCCGAATCCTCCTGGTTTTCGTAGTGCCATCTACATACAGGATTTCCCATCTCTCCCGGGGACATCTAAAACCCCTGATGCCCCGATTTTAAGAACAGAAGCCCCCTCTTCATATGGGCTGTGCTCAGTCGATGATATTGTGGAAGGTATTTTCAAGTATCTCGAAATTTCTGACCATCTCAAAAGCATTGTTTGAATAAATTAACATTAAAGTCGCCCCTGCTTGCAGCTATCATTTCCTTCAATGGATAATTTGTCAAAAGAGGTCGGGGATTTGATCACTGTTCTACAGTGGAATTTTCAAAGTTTCATTCCTAAATTGGAGTCATTTAAATTTTTAGCTCACAATATCGGTTTTGATGCATTTGTTCTTTGTGAAACATGGCTTTCGCCCGAAATCGATCTTCCGATTCATGATTACAACATTATTCCGCTTGATAGTCAGGATTCACGTGGGGGAGGAGTACTTTTGGGGAGCAAAAAGTGCTACTCCTTCTATAGAGTGAGTTTTCCTCCAATTCCAGGTATTGAGGTTGTCGCATGTCAGGCTGTTTTTAAAAATAAAAGCCTTTGCATTGCTTCTGTGTGCATTCCTCCTATAGCACCAATTAACCAAAAACAACTTTCAGATATTTGTTCGTTCCATCCAGCTCCGTGGTTGATCATAGGAGATTTTAACTCTCACGGTACAGGTTGGGGAGAACTGTATGATGACAACCGGTCTTCTTCAATATACGACCTCTGTGACAACTTCAATATGCCAGTTCTTAACAATGGAGAAGTTACACGCTTGGCAGGTCCATCCTCGATTGGCAGTAGATTGGACCTCATACTTTGCTCGAATTCATTATCGTTGGACTGCACGTGGAATGTGATCCAGGATCCCCACGGTAGTGATCATTTGCCTATTAAAATTTCGGTTGCCACCAGGCTCACTCCGCCGGAATCCATCAACGTCACGTATGATCTAACTCGTAATATCGATTGGACAAGGTTCATGACAGCAATATATGAAGCCTTAACAACGGTAGAAGGGCTTCAACGCCTGGAGGAATATAACTTCCTCTCCAACCTGATTTTGGATAGCGCGCTTCAAGCTCAAACTCGACTAGTTCCAGGAACGTCATTTCGCAAGAAACCTCCTTCCCCATGGTGGGATCAGCAATGCACCGAGGTTTACCGTAAAATGTCCGACGCGTTTAAAGTTGTTCGTAGACGTGGAACACCTGAGCACTTCAGAAGGTACACGGATCTCGAATGCGAATTTAAGAGCCTCATCAAGGCCAAGAAACGCGGTTACTGGTGACAATTCGTGGAAGGGATATCGCGTGAAACGTCGATGAGTGCTCTTTGGAATACGGCGCGAGGATTGCGTAACAGAATTAAGAACAACGAGAACGAGGAGTACTCGGACCAATGGATCCTAAAGTTTCATTCCGCGAAAAGTTTGTCCAGATTCTGTGCCAGTACAAATGTTTTCTCGCGAAACCACGAATTCGATAGATGAGATCAGCCAACCTTTTTCAATGGTTGAACTCTCTCTCGCACTCCTTTCGTGCGGCAATACGGCTCCATGAGCTGACAGGATCAAGTTCAACTTGCTCAAGAACCTCCCAGGCGTTGCTTAGAGGCGCATGTTGAACTTGTTTAATCAGTTTCTGGGGCTTAACATTGTACCGGATGATTGGAGGCGGGTGAGAGTTATTACCATTCAAAAACCTGGTAAGCCCACGTCCGACCACAACTCCTATCGACCCATCGCGATGTTATCTTGTATTCGAAAGTTGTTGGATAAAATGATCCTCTTCCACCTGTACGAATGGGTTGAGACGAATAACCTGCTTTCAGATGCTCAATATGGTTTCCGCAGAGGTAAGGGAACGAACGACTGTCTCGCGTTGCTTTCCACGGATATTCAGTTAGCTTTTGCTAAAAAAGAGCAAATGGCTACTGAGTTCTTGGATATCCAGGGGGCTTTTGATTCAGTATCTGTTGAAGTTCTCTTAGATAAACTCCACGCTTGTGGCTTTTCACCATTAATGAACAATTTTTTGTACACTTTGCTATCAGAGAAACATATGAGCTTTTCTCATGGAAACTCTAAACCTTTTCGATTTAGCTACATGGGTCTAGCCCAGGGATAATTTTTGAGCCCCCTTTTGTATAATTTTGTGCGTAGTGTCTGTCACGGGACCTAATGGGGTCGATCTACAAGGACCTTTGCAGGATACTTTAGAAAATTTGTCTAATTGGGCTCTAGAGCTAGGTATCGAATTCTCTACGGAGAAAACTGAGTTGGTAGTTTTTTCTAGAAAGCATAACCCAGCACAACCAAAGCATCAAATTTGGGGTAAGCCGATAACTCATTCCATGTCATTTAAATATCGTGGTGTCTGGTTCGATTCAAAGTGCACCTGGAGATCTCACTTTGAGTATCTGAAGCGAAAATGCCAGCCAAGCATCAACTTTTTTTGCACAATTACCGCATCCGCAAGATCTTCTAAAGTTTTACCGGACAACGATTTTGTCGATTATGGAATACGGTAGTTTTTGTTTTCAATCAGTGGCTCGGTCGCACATCATCAAACTGGAACGTATTCAGTATCGGTGTCTTCGTATCGCGTTAGATTGCATGCACTCGACTCATACCATAAGTCTTGATGTGCTGGATGGCATGTTGCACTCTCGGATCGGTTTTCAGAATTATCTCTCCGACTCCGACACCAGGTGTGAGGTTATGAACCTTCAGGTAATCAGAAACTTTGAGAAGCTTCTTGAGAGGGTTCACAAACTCGCTTCATGACATTGTACCATTTGTACATAACACAGGATGTCAGCCCTTCGCCGGATATTCCCAATCATGTTTGCTTCTCCGAGTCCGGAAACTCGATTCATTTTTATTTATCCATGAAACAGGAGCTTCGTGGAATCCCAGAGCATCATCGTCCTATGATTGCTCCGGTGATATTTGCTGCAAAGTTTGGCTAAGTTGATTCCACCAAATCGTTCTTCACTGACGGGTCTTTGATAAAGGAATACGATGGCTTTGGTGCATACAATGAAAATTATAGCGTCGCTCGTAAACTTCAAGCACCTTGTTCTGTTTTTTTTCGCAGAATTGGTAGCAATTCATTTTATTTAGAAACTGTTGCCTCACTTACACCGGATCAATACTTCATTTTCACGGATAGTCTTAGTTCTATAGAGGCTATTCGCTCCTTGAGGCCGGAATTTTCTTATGAAAATACGAGGTCTTCTAAGTGCTTTATCTTCACGTTTTTTTATTATCACTTTTGTGTGGGTCCTTTCTCATTGTTCGATTCCTGACAATGAGAAAGCGAACTCGCTTGCAAAGGTGGGTGCTATGGAAGGCGATATTTATGACCGACAAATCGCCTTCAACAATTTTCTCTATATTTTTCGTCAGATATCACTCGATAGTTGGTAGTGTAAATGGAGTAGAGGAGATTTGGGTAGATGGCTACATTCTATCAGTCCTAAGGTGTCTAAGAAATGTTGGTTCAGGGGATTGGATGTGGGTCGAGACTTCATTCGTGTGATGTCTCGCCTCATGTCCAATCATTATTCTTTGAACGCTCATTTGTTCCGTGTTGGGCTGAGAAACAGCAATCTTGTGAATGCGGACAAGGTTACCAGGACACAGATCACATTATCTGGTTTTGTTTTAAGCACCGTGGAGTCAGATCTGAGCTCTATTTTTCCCTTCGGGCTCGAGGTAGATAACGCAATGTACCGATTCGAGACATTTTGGCTGCACGCGATCTGGAGTTTATGAAACTCATGTATGTGTTTTTGACTAACAATAGCCTTAGATTGTTGTTTGATTAACTAACTTGCTTAGGTTAAATTTTTGAGGAATGTGTGCGCCAGTGTGTGATTGCGGTTGTTTGTGTGAGTGTGGTTGTGTGTGTGTGTGAGTGAGTGATTTTTTTAAAATTAAAAACGTTTAGTTAAAAAAAATGTAATTTGAAGTTCTAGATATAAGAAAACCATTGTTCCTTATGCTTTGTTCAAAATTTCCACCCCAATTTTCCCATCCTTAATATTGTAATTCCTTTAACCTCGAGACGACCGCGAGTAATCGGTTCTATCCCCTTAACCTTAGTTTTAAGATAACTGATGTATATAAACATGAAAACTTGGTTCTGTAAAGTTGATTCGATTGAGCCTGTGCAGATAAATGAATTCATAAAAAAAAAGCAAGGTGAGTTTGCGAGAGCGAGATAAAAGATAGGAAAAAATATACATGGAGCAGTGATTCACCTTAAATATCATAGGGGATTTCCTAGGTGGGTGCATAGCAACTGTAATTTGTAATTCGCTCAGCAAATGGGTCCAAGCATAAAAAAATGCGTGAAATTTCCGTTAGAAGAATTTTGTTATTCTTATGCCTGCTGCAACGCTGAAAAGTTTCAGGTAGAAAATAAGATGCAGTGTTCCCAACAATCAATATGTAACTAGCGATTTGAAATTGGTTCACTGTTGTAGAACCCCTTGGTCCGAATTACACCTTGAAGCCAGCACCTTGTTATACATATTTGCGCCTTTGTTTTGATTTGCTGTGTTATTTTGACAGAGTATTTGAGAGTGTGTTCATGTGAGTTCATTATAAGGGGTGCATTATTGAGCTTGGGACCGAGCTTGGGACGATGTTCTAGTACTGACTGAGCCAAGAAAAAAATCGTTTTTGTATGGGACCTACTGGTCTTAGAGTTAGTCTATGGTGTTCCTGTATTGATTTCCGGTTGAATACATATTTAGCCTGAAGTTGGAGTTCTCAAGTATGTTGGGCTACTGTTTGTTAGTTGCAAGAACTAATGGGTACAAGAGTACGAACACAAAGCTAATTGAAAATTAATGCGAACATTATTTTACTAGTGCATACCGCAATCACAATGGTCCAATGTACACCTACCTTGGCAAAATACCAATCTCACAGGTCCAATCTACAAATGAGAATGCAATATGCCCTAAGTATCAAATTTATCAATTACACGCCTAGCATCATCATAAGCACCAAAGAAAACTTTTTTTTTAACTCTAACGACGTTCCACGTTGAAACCCCACAAAAATTAAAGATTACACAATTGAGTTGCAATAACGATATCTAAAACAATCGAACCTTTATTTTCGATTTGATATAATCGAACGAAGAACTTTTTGCTTGTTTTTGTTCTTCGAACAATCAGAACACACGTTTTTTAGACGACAAAGTGTAAGTCCTATGAACATCTGTCAAAATTTTAGACAAAGATTGTGCATTGGACAAGTGGCTTACAAAAGTCCCATGTACAGGGCTGTGCGACATCAGACGAAAGATGCATTGGACGTTTTGTTATCGGTCGTATTTTCAATTATTTTTTATCTTTGACCTTAATTTCATAATGATTCATAGAAAAGTAATGGCTTTCAATCCAAATCGATATTCAACTCGATTTTGTTTATATTGCTACTAAGTACCTAATGCAATGTTTGGCTTGATATGTTGATATCTACAAGAATGGAAAGCCATATTCGGGTCACCATGTAATCTATGAATAAATGATCGCAGCAAGCCGTGTTTCTAAACTGACGTGTTTTGTTTTGCTGCGTCGTTTTCACGAATTTAACGTAATTTAACTCCAACTAACAATTATAGGCGTGCTTTGGGAAAGAAGAAGTGAAAACAATCGATTGCTTCCCGAAATGTGTGAGTGTCGATAGTGTCGAGATTTTCGGTTGCCACTCCAGGAGCCCGGACAAACTTGTTTGCCTGTTGAGGATCCATGGCAACAGTTGACTCCTTTTGATTTGATATTCTTTTTCACCCAAGTCGGTTTCTGCACTTTGCAAACGAAGGGAAAACAAGGGCAACTCTCAACCCCTTGCTTTACCCAATCGCGCTAGCAAACTGTGACCAGTAATACACCAACCGTCGGATCGCTGCCGCAACACTCTACTTGAAGAACTTGATTACTGCACACACGCCGGATTGCTGTTCCCTGCTTTCCTTTATTCGTTCCAGATTCCGAATGATCTGGTGATCCGATGTCAGGCAGCGTGCCCTGTACCGATTGATAGACACACTAAAACGATCGTTGAGCTTTATTTATCTCCGCCAGACGGTGGACCTCAGATGTTCTTGTCCTCGGAGGGGTGTTCAGGGTCATCCTGAGGAACTTATTTTGAACACGCTGAAGCTTCAGGTGATGTGTTTTAGCGCAACTCTCCCAGATTGGCATGCCGTACTCGATGCTTGGAAGTATGTTTGCTTGTAGACAGCAAGCTTGTTTTTCACGGATAATATAGACCAGTGGTGCTCAGGTAGATGCTTGCAGCGGGCCAAAATGAAATTTTGCGCCAATGCCACGGGCCGCAATGAGTTATTTTTAATAGCTTAAAATAATTAATAAAAAACAGCTTATTTTGAAGACACGTTACTAGTAGATGTACCTGAAATGTAAAGCAATGCTCTTTCTGCAAAATAAAAAAATTACTAACAACAAAATGTAGATTGATATCACATTCAATTTATTTGAAAATCAATAAAAAAAACTTTTCGCATTTTAATACATAATTCACTTACACTTTTCTTGAGCAAGCTTATCTAGATCAGCCTTCATGCTAGAGGTCGAAATACGCAATGAATTGTCCAAATGTTCATCACTTATCTTATTTCTTGCTTTTGACTTTACTTGCTTCATCACGGAAAACAGTTGTTCACAAATGTATGTGGATCCAAACAAAGAAGCTACGAAAAGAGCATGATTTCGCAGCTCTGGGAAGCACTCTTCCTGAACAAATTTGGCATAGAACTCGAACAAATCATGTCGATCAAATTTTTCTCGCAGTTCCGTGTCGCACTGTAACTCAATTAGTTCCATTTGGATATTATCTGGGGCTTGTTCAGCATCAACACTGAATGGAGCAGAAAAAAGTTTTAGAATTTTGTCATGCGCTTTGAAATTTCCAAATCTACGAGAAAAATCATTTTTCATTGTTTGGAGTGCGTCAACGTATTTTTTAGTCAACGTCACATTGCATTTTCCGAGAGTAGGGAAATGGGCAAAATTCAGAATTTTCATCTGTTTCTCCCACGAGTTTGTTTTCAAATGTACTGATTTGATTAAACATGCTGTGCACCAATTTGCCTTTACCCTGGAGACTTAAATTCAAATCGTTCAGGTGCGTTGTAATGTCAGTCAGGAAAGCCAGATCTGTCACTCACTCCGCATTATCGAAAAACTTCACTGATTTACCTTTGCTCTCCATGAATTCGACGATTTGTTTCCGAAGATCAAATACGCGTCGCAGCACCTTTCCCCTGCTCAGCCAACGTACCTCAGTATAATATGGTACGTCACCATATTCTGCATCCGTGTCTACTAGAAGAGCCTGAAATTCTCGATGGTTCAATGCGTGCGATCGGATGAAATTAACTATTTTGATGACATCTTTCATGACATCTTTGAATCCCACGCTTTTGGCGCAGAGGTTCTCCTGGTGCACGATGCAATGATACTGGGAGAATTGCTCTGACACTTCTGGTAATTTTCGAAGATGGGCAATTGCACCTTCATGTTTTCCTATGAAAAAACATTTTTTTTCAGTAATAAAATGATTAAGCACAGAGAACAGACAAACAAGCTCAAACATAATCCATAAATAAATAAATAAATTTAAACATACATAAATGTATGAAGAAAATACCTAAAATTTAACACCATCCTTGGTACAAAATTTTCCAAGGCCGTAAATCTGATAAAGCTGAATATTTTGCATCATTTGTATGCAACCCTTCAAGTAAGAAGTAAATAAACTGACGGCCTGATGCCAGCGCCAAATACATCAAATGTCCATAATAAATGTGATAATGCCAGTACTGTCAAAAGGCGACGTTCAAAATAGCACAACATTTTAGGCAAGAATTTTAAGGAGCTTGCACGTCTTTACACTGCGGTATAAGCTTGAAAAATTTAAATAAGATGGAAAACAAAATACATACCACACATAGCGGGAGCTCCATCGGTAACAACTCCGGACATTTTCTTCAGCGGTAGATCAAACTTTTCTAGAACAGCGCACAGAGCATTAAAGATATCAATGCTCTTCGTCGTTCCTTTCATGGGGAAAAGGCTTGCCAATTCCTCAGTCTCTTCAAATTTCTATGCAGCGGATAAAAACTGCCAATTGAACTGTGTCAGATATATCCGTAATCTCATCCAGCGCCACTGAATAAAATTCAAAGCTGGCAACTTTTTCCTTCAAACTCAACACAAGATTTTCAGCAATGTCTTCAACCCGCCTGGTGATGGTCGCCCGTGACAAACTCACTTGCGCGAAGATGCGACTTTTTTCGGGACAAATCATTTGAACCACAGCTTCCATACATTCCTTAACAAACTCGCCATCAGAAAATGGCTTCGAATGGGAAGCGAGTTTTTCTGCGATAATGAAACTTGCCTTTGTGCACAACTCGTTTTCTTGCTTTCTTCTCACAAAAAAGTTTTGCTGGCTACTCAAATTTCCCCTGAACTCAGCACATTTTTCAGCCCGCGCCACACCGACATATTTATCCATTTTTGACGCATGTTTCGACTCGTAGTGACGCTTCACATTAAATTCCTTTATAACTGCAACAGCTTCGTTGCAAATCATACACACCGGTTTTTGATTAATGCACGTAAAGAAAAACATTTCAGACCACTTCTCCTGGAAAACACGTCCTTCATCAGCCACTTTCCGTTTTTTGCTAGTGCTGGCTTCCATTTTCACTGAATAATTGCTCGAAACTTCTCAGAACTACGCACGCGACTACAGAACGGAACCAATTGACAACAGACACTGAATGGTGAAAATGAATGAACCTGTGGTTGCGGGAGCGAACATATGACTGCATTCTCTCTTTCTTTCTATCCCGCCTATTTGGTCATTCATCATCTGTGTAACAAGCACGGTAAAAATTGTTCACGTAAAACTATGAGAATCACAATTATTGCACAGTAACAAATGCAACTCAAATCGAACAGCAAATAGCTACACATTCAATAAAGTTCTCATATTTCTCAAATACTATCGCGGGCCGCATTTGCCGCCTCGGCGGGCCGCAGGATGAGCACCACTGATATAGACCTTCTGTTGATACACGTATCTGTCGAAGATAAGCAAAGGTAGTTGGAATTAAATGGAGATTACTATTTTTTCTTTTAATTTATAGTTAATTGTTTGTTGTTGAAACATGATTTCATTGGTTGCTGCGTTTGTCATTGATAAAATTGAACGCAAAGTATTGCAACTTTATCCTGGAGTTACTCGATTTTTCTTCACTTTCCGAAGAAACATGATTATTTATTTACTTTATTTATTTATTTATTATTTTTTATTATTACCATAAGAACCTCTACAATACCCTATATTTATTTATTTTATATATTTAATGGCATCTTTTATTTTTACATCTTGTTCGTTTGTTGCTGAACTGTTTCATTAGCTCAGATAAGTGGCGAGTTTGATTCCATATTAATCCGGGAAAATGAGCTACTTGAACTGAAAGGACGGAATTGATCATTTATCATATGAAAGTCTATTTTTTTCTTTCTTAATTTTTCAGTTTACCTTCTGATTCAAAAATGCTGTATAAAGCCATATCTTTAAACCTATTTGGTTTCTTAAGACATCTTTTGGGACGATCAGCTACCTCTTCGCAAATATCTGAATCATCCTTAAACTCGATTTCAGGACCATTTTCACGGTTTTGTTCTTCTACAGAATTTGCAATCTTTTCCCCAGATTCTTTGATATCTGTAGAATATTTATTTTCTATGAAATGTTCCGGAACTTTCTTAACATCCTGAGCGTTTCGAGAGTACTGAATTCCTCGTTCACTGTGGATAACTACTTTAGCTCCGTCTCGGGCAATAATGGTGATTTTTTCTGCCGAGAATGTAGGGTCCGATTTTTGCTGATTTTGCATGGCTAATAACACCTGATCTCCTACCTTGATGTTTGAATCCTTAGCTCCCCTAGATTGGTCGGCGTAATTCTTACTTTGAAGCTTAGATAGTGCATCTTTTTCTTTAATGTCAGTGCGATTCAACGGTTCTGAAGATTTGGTATCCCAAAGGCAAGGAAAAGTTCCGCGGAACTTCCACCCTACTAATAATTCAAACGGTGTAACACCCAGTCGTAACAACGGACGAATTTTGTTGTGTGTATGCACATACTTTTCCAATGCGGTTCTCCAATTTACTTTATCCAATTGGGCAGCAGCAAGAGCCTTTTTGATGCCTATATTCTGCCTTTCCACGGCTCATTCGATTGTGCACTCAAGAGAATGGATTTTCGTATTTTAATGCCTCGGTCTTCCCATATTTTAAGTTATCGCTATGTAAGGGTGGCCCATTATCACTTTGAATTGCCAAAGGATAACCCCATACTTCGAAAAGTTTGCTCAGAGCAGCGTTGGTCGATTTTGCTTCTGTGTTTGCCATTTCGATAACTTGGATATACCTAGAATAGGTATCCACTACTACCAAAAATTCTCCGTATCCGAAATCTTTGTCCGCGAAGAAATCAATTTGCAAAATTTCCCACGGACCTTGTGGAAGCTCTCTACTTGTGAGTGGAAGTGGCGAATTTTTCTTTGAAAGCCTCAGACATATCTCACAGTTATCGACATATTTCTGAACCCCTGTACTCATTCCAGGCCACCAGAAATGGTTTCGCAGAATTCTTTTCATTTATGCCGCACCAATGTGGCCTTGGTGTGCTAATTCAAATATCACTCGATCTTCTTTGAATATTAAAGATCCCATCACCCGCAAAAACTTTGCATGACATTCGAAATTTCGCAACTTTGAGCTCCATGCACCTGAAGTATCGATTTCCGAATTTCAATCTGTTCTTTGTCAATTTCTGCTTCTAACTCAATTTCATTCCAGTTCATTTCCATATTTCCAATATCCAGTTTGAATAGTAAATGGTCTTCCAATGAGTCGTCAAATGATTTCGCTGGACTTCTTTCGACTACCAATCTAGAAAGAGTGTCCGCTATGTTCAAATCTCCTACGGTAAAATTATATGGTTGCAGCCTAAGTGCCCATGCATCTGCTCGTGAAATAGCCTTTTTACCGATTCGATGCAATCCTCCGAAGATGAACTCATTCGATTTTGCATCTGATCTTATCTTGAAAGTTGTGCTCAACAGATAATTGGAGAATCTTTCTACTTTTTCTTTTGCGTATGTGGCTATTTCATTTCAGCCGACGATAATGCTTTTGAAGCGCAAGCAATGACTCTTGGATTCGATTTTTCATCGAATTGTACTAGAACAGCGAGGCGAAGCATCTACTATGAGGCGAAGCATCTACTATGAGGCGAAGCATCTACATAGAGCTCGGTTTCATCAGTCTGACTGTAATATCAACAATCAATATGTAACTAGCGATTTGAAATTGGTTCACTGTTGTAGAACCCCTTGGTCCGAATTACACCTTGAAGCCAGCACCTTGTTATACATATTTGCGCCTTTGTTTTGATTTGCTGTGTTATTTTGACAGAGTATTTGAGAGTGTGTTCATGTGAGTTCATTATAAGGGGTGCATTATTGAGCTTGGGACCGAGCTTGGGACGATGTTCTAGTACTGACTGAGCCAAGAAAAAAATCGTTTTTGTATGGGACCTACTGGTCTTAGAGTTAGTCTATGGTAATATCAACAATCAATATGTAACTAGCGATTTGAAATTGGTTCACTGTTGTAGAACCCCTTGGTCCGAATTACACCTTGAAGCCAGCACGATGTTCTAGTACTGACTGAGCCAAGAAAAAAATCGTTTTTGTATGGGACCTACTGGTCTTAGAGTTAGTCTATGGTAATATCCCATGGTATTGATCTTTGACCATGCACTGCACCGTAAGTAATCAAACTCTAGATCTAATTCTTTAGACCAGTAAAAATTTTCTGCTCTTGCTAATTCTCTTAACCGCCACGTTTTGTGTGCACGATTGGGGATGAATCGATCGATCTAGTTGATTAATCCTAGAAAACTTCTCACTTCATTTTGATTTTCTGGCCCACGGAATTGTTGAATTGAATTTATTTTTTCATGCTCAATACTCCACCGCAAAACAAGTTGAAACCCAAAAATGTAACTTCTTGTTTATTAAATGAGCATTTGATTTCATTGATCTTGACGTTATGGTCTTCTATTCGTTTCAAAACTTCTTTAAGATTCTTGTCATGCTCGTCTTTTGTTTACCCGAATACGAGTATGTCATCCAAGTAATTTACTGTACCCTCACATCCAGAAAGAATTATGGACTGCATAACCTCTTGAAAAATGTCTGGTGCATTGCATAGACCGAATCGCAATCGACGACACCGATACAATGAATCACCTGAGAAAAAGTTGGTCAAATGTAGACATCGGTCGTCCAGTACGATGTGAAAAAAATGCTTTCTTTAGATCTTTGGTTGAGAAACAGTTGGCCCGTGCAACTCCATTATGATTGATTCAAATGTTGGCATCCTGAATGGGGTCCTGTGCACGCATTTTTTCTGGCCTCTTAAATCAATTACCAAGCGAATGTCGTTTTTACCTTTTGGTACGACTAGTAGCGAAGAACAGAACGATTTTTCCATGTTTTCTGTGACTGGTTCAATGATTCCGGATAATAAAAGCTCATTTAGTTTTTGACGAACTAAACTCTTAAATGCTGGTGGAATATGTGTGTACACATTTCGGGCGGGTGGCATCTCGGTATTGTAATGTAACAGTACTGGTGGAATGTTGAACCTTGGAAACTCTTCAGGGACCTGAGTTGTTACCGTGGCAAGTTCGCTTTGCCAGACATTGCCCAAACCACCAACTGTGACTCTTAAAGGGTGATACGGTCAAAATTTGGTCAAGGGAAAACGCGTGTAAATCGGTGAAACCGTTTATTTAAAAAATCAAATTAAATTTCTTTTTCAAGTTCAATTAGTATAAAATTCAGGAACAATATTCAGTTAGGCTTCCGCTTTTCCAAATCCGAATTGCCGGGCCTTACGCTTGACCCCTGCCATCAGATTTTGTACAGCCACCTTGTCCACCTTCTTCGCCGCAGAAAGCCAGTTTGCCTTGAACTGCTGCTCGTCCTTAGCAGTTTTTTTGGTCTTCTTTAGGTTCCGCTTGACAATAGCCCAGTATTTCTCAATTGGGCGGAGCTCTGGCGTGTTGGGAGGGTTCTTGTCCTTGGGAACCACCTGCACGTTGTTGGCGGCGTACCACTCCATGGCCTTTTTACCGTAATGGCAAGATGCCAAATCCGGCCAAAACAGTACGGAACAACCGTGTTTCTTCAGGAAAGGCAGCAGACGTTTATTCAAACACTCTTTCACGTAAATTTCTTGGTTGACAGTCCCGGAAGCTATGAAAATGCTGCTTTTCAAGCCACAGGTACAGATGGCTTGCCAAACCAGATATTTCTTTGCGAACTTTGACAGTTTCGTGTGCTTGAAAATATCTGCTACCTTTCCCCTTCCTTTTGCCGTATAAAACTCCTGTCCCGGAAGCTGCTTGTAGTTGGCTTTGACGTAGGTTTCGTCGCCCATTACCACGCAGTCAAACTTCGTCAGCATCGTCATGTACAGCCTCCGGGATCGCGCTTTGGCCGTCGTATTTTGTTTATCATCGCGATTTGGAGTCAGTACCTTCTTGTAAGTCGATAGTCCGGCTCGTTTTTTGGCTCGATGCACGGTTGTAGACGATACACCCAGCTTATTTGCGGCATCTCGGAGAGATAGGTTAGGGTTTCGCTTGAAACTACCGGCAACTCTCTTTGTCGTCTCAGCGGCTTCCGGTTTTCGATTTCCCCCCGATCCAGACTTCCTGGCTGTCGACAAACGTTCCCCAAACACTTTAATTACATTTGTAACGGTTGATTTGGCAACTTTTAGCGATTTTGCCAACTTTGCGTGCGAGTAGCTCGGATTTTCGCGATGCACGAGCAAAATTTTGATACGCTGCTCTTCTTGCTTGGACGGCATTTTGACAACTGAAGAGTGAATTCCAAAATCAAAATAGGAACAACATTCTACATACACACACCTTCAAAATGAGGGGTGTTCAGGTTTTTTAAATGCAAAATTGAAAGAAATACGTCAAGTTGATATTGACCAAATTTTGACCGTATCGCCCTTTAAGCCAATACGTATGATTTTGCTGACAATGTTGCGATCACTTTGATTTCCACTTGTGAAGCAAATGCGCGCAAAGACTTATCAGATGAATTACGCAAATTAAGCAGTTTGACTTGAGCCCCAGAATCAATGAAAAAAAAAATGACACGTGTACCCGCAACATGCGCTACGACGAATGCGTCGTCCTCGGTCGGAAAATATTTCTGATCTACACAACTAGCTGCAGGAGAATATTCAATTATTGATTGCCTTGGCATCTGGAAGAATACAGTTATGAGAGAAAATCCATCTATATTTTCGTCATAAGCTTTCTTATCTTACTTACTATTGTTGTGATAATTAACCACATCCGATTAGTTAAAGAACTATAAATGCAGTATTTAGCTATGGTTTTGTTTGTTATTATTATTGTTAATTAATTATAATTATTATTACTTATTATTATTAACTTCAACAGTTATCAAGATTCAGTTATTTTTTGATGTACAGAAATACAAATTAATGTGATATAATAGTAAGATAAGGTAGCTTAGTTATTTTGCATTCGTGTTGTCTAGTACCTGTTCAACGAGTTCTTCGCCATTTTGTGTAATTGCAGCGATTTTAGGTTTTGGTTCTTCTTCCTCTGATCCATCATTGGGACGCTTCTGTCCAACTCCTAGACGAGACATAACAGTGCAACTGCGAGCTAGGTGTCCACGACGGTTACAATTGTGACACAATTTGTCCAAACTAGGACAAACGGATGGATCGTGATAAATGCTAGCGCATCTCCAACAAGTGTTCCGTTGTGACCCTTGCATGCGCGATTGTCCTTGCCGAAACGTTCCTCTTCCTTGATGCATATTTCTTGGTCTTGATACCATACCACGACGAAATAGAAATCTTGGCGATGCAGCCGCTATTGTCGATGTTTGTTTATTCAGCTTTTGATATTCCTCTTCATGGAACAACTCCATTTCACGGTCGCGGACCATTGTGATCAGGCTGTTCAAGTCACCTTGATTCACCCAGTTTCTGTGGGATTCGAACACGGCTATCAGTGGTCCTTCTGACGATAGTACGTACGACAGCTTCCATCTTTTCATCGTTTTTATAATCACACAGTTTTGCTGCTGCTGTTACTCGTCGTACAAACGATATGTTGGATTCTCCGCTCAACTGAATTGTGTTCATAAGCTTGCCACGCTGGCCGATTATGTATGTGCTGGATCCAAAGTATTGATCTAAACGAGCGATTGCATTGGAGAATGGTTACATTCTCAGCTACTCTGTCTCGACTATCAGAGGTAGTTTCATAATAATTTTCACAATTTTGCATGCAAGTTACCACCAAGGCACGGTACACCAGCAGAACAGATTGCCGCGACCCAGTGCACCGAGCCGCGGACACATTTTATGCAGGAGTCAGCAGCATGGATTGGTAGTTGCTAGGTACAAAGGTAGTGCAGGGTAAGCTTATTTTAAGGTTCGATCGTGTGATCGATTAATAATGAAAAAGTAGAATAAATGAGTTTCAGTTAGAACTCCGACCGGAGCAGTTAAGTTTTTTTAAAAAGCTCTTCGAACGCCTCCGGACGTAACTGGCGCCCGAAAACGGGACCTGTTTCTAGTAATTGTATAAGCGTAAATTCGCAAAGCTGCCTCGAGCCACCACATCGGAATCCAGAGACCGGATCTAACTCCAATCGCTGTCAAATCGGCCGACTTGCGTCTCAGGAATACGGCGACTAGGCACACTAGGAAAGGAACCATCATCCCAGCCGTTAATAGGACTTCCAGGATCTAAGCGTTGTCCCGCGACCTCATCTCAATGACGTGTCTCCTACAGCTCATTATCGTGTAAGTAAAAACCACCAAGTAAGTAATCATAACCACTGAAAGAAATAGACTATAAGTAAAACGACACCGCCTGCCGATAGTGTCGAATCCGTTAAACCATACTAATTCTGAGCGTCTAGGCCGGAGCACCAGGGTGCACCCGTAACCGAACCGCTGAATATCACAAAAACAACACAAACTAACATAAAAAAAATCATACACTAAAACCCCGCGAGTGCAAGTGAAAGTGCTAGATTTAAAAAAAAAAAAATTGATTCGTTTGTCGAACTCTTTAACAAGTTAACAGTAACCATGTCCAATCCACCTAATCCCGTTCTTCCAGCAAGACTCAACCCAAATCCAAATCCAAACTCAAATCCTGATCCAACTCCCAATTCAAATGCAAATCCAAGAAGATTTGTCGTGGATCAAAATCTAAATTTCCACGAAAGAGGAAGAATCCCAGCTATTGTTAGCGATTTACCCGAATATACGGGAAACCCGCGCAATCTAGCTCAATGGATCCTCGATGTCGAGGACATCCTTGAATTATTTGACGATGGTAGAGAAACTTTCCAATACCATCTTATCATAAAAACAATACGTAGGAAAATCAAAAATGAAGCGAGTGACGTTCTCATAACGAATAACACCCCCGTTGAGTGGGAAGCGATTAAAGAATGTCTGCGATTATACTACGCAGACAAAAGAGATTTGATGACGCTAGACAGTCAATTAAAAGGCATGTCGAAAGCAAAATTCGAATCAATCGAAACATATTACAGCCGAGTTACCGAAATGGTAACACTTATTAGTTCAGCCATTAACATGAACGATCAATGGCGCGGACACGAGTCGGTAATCATCAAATTATATAACATGATAGCATTAGACACATTCATCAGAGGTCTGGGAGAACCACTCTCACTCTTTTGTAAAAATTACAGGCCAGGTAACCTCGCACAAGCGTATCACTACTGTGTCGAGTACCTTAATTTAAATGCAAGAAATGCACCGTTTCATGCACAAACACCGCTTCCATTGCCTGCACCTCGTAGCAACTTGCAATTAAAACCCAATCATCCACCAGTCCCCCCACGAAATTTGCAACCAAAGACGTTCTCAAATTCCCAACCAGGGAGAGCTCCTGTTGGTAAACCCTTCTACGTTCCTTACTCCCAACCACTACCAAACGTATTCGCTCCAAAACGAACGTTTGTGCAGCCACAACCACGGCCCGAGCCGTACTCAGCAAATTAATTATAGCAATCGGCCAGTAGCACAACGCCGGCAAGCTAGCGGATCAATGCGCATCCACGAGCCTAACGCTAAACGAATGGCGAACACTTTGGAAGAATACGCTGAACCAGAAGAATACGAAAAATGGTATGCCGAACAGCTCGAATTGAGCAAAGAATTTTTTAACGATGACGATTGTGTAGATCCATTTGAAAATTTAAACTTGGGTGATGAAAATGCTACCGACAATAATCACCCCACACAAGACGTCATTCAAGAGGAAGAAACTAATTTTTTAGAGAGCAACGATTGGGTAACGAAATGGTTTTAGCAGAAGATGACATAAAAACCCTTCCATACATCGAGGTACCCACTTCGAAAGGAGCTATTAGAATGCTCATAGATTGTGGTGCCAATGTAAACGTTATTTCTAAAAAATGGGCTATCTCTTCGGGATTCCCAATATTCACACTCACACGTGAACAAAATGTTAAAGGAGTGACGGGCAGTGAAAAAATTAAACAGTGTGTCAAACTAAATATTTTCCAACCGCTCCTAGGACGAAATTTCGATTTCTTAGTGTTTGATTTCCATCCTTTTTTCGATGGAATAATTGGAACAGAAATACTTTTTGGAAAACGATTCAACCTTATCACCGCGGAAAAAACGCTTGAAGTAATATGTGACTCAGGGAAGGTGAAAAAAATTCCTCTCAAATTTTACAATCCCATACCTACACCAAGAGATACCATAAACAAACTCGAAAAAATAAATGTTGTAGAAAAAATTCGAATTTCCCATCTCAATGATGAAGAGCGAAGCTCATTGATTCCTATAATAAAAAGCAATATAGAAGTGTTCCACAACCCAATTAATAAATTGACATGCACCACAAATGTCGAATGTGAGATTCGGACCACAGACGATATTCCTATATATCAGAAATCATACCCATATCCAATTTCGTACAAATCAGAAGTTGAAAAGCAGATACAAAAGCTTCTCAGTGATGGTATAATAAGACCATCCAGATCAGCTTGGAATTCACCTGTTTGGATAGTCCCTAAAAAAGCGGACGTCTCAGGCGAAAAAAAATTTCGACTTGTCATTGATTACCGCAAACTCAATGACAAAACTATCTCAGACAAGTATCCGATGCCAGAAATTGCCAATACAATAGACCAACTAGGTGGCAATAAATATTTCACCACTCTTGACCTTGCGTCTGGTTTTCACCAGATCAAGATGAAGAAGGAAGATGTTGAAAAGACGGCATTTTCTGTCAATTATGGCAAATACGAATTTCTTCGTATGCCTTTTGGCTTAAAAAATGCCCCAGCCATCTTTCAGAGGTCAATAGACGACGTGCTGAGACAACATATAGGAAAACGGTGTTACGTTTACATCGATGATGTAATTGTTGTAGGAAGAACACTCAAAGAACACCTAGAAAATTTAGAAATTGTGTTGAAAACATTAAATGAAGCTAACCTTAAGGTCCAGTTAGATAAATCAGAGTTTCTACACAATTCGGTAGAATTTCTGGGTTATATTATAACAGACGAGGGTATAAAACCAAGCGAGAAAAAAATTGAAGCAATCAGAAAGTATCCCGAACCCAAAAATTTGAAACAACTGAGAGGATTCCTAGGAATGATGGGGTACTACCGTAGGTTTGTTAAGGATTTTGCTAAAATAGCTAAACTCTTAACTAAACTCTTAAGAGGGGAGGGAGACTCCAAAAGCGTTAGAAGTATAAGCTTCAATTGTAATGAAAAAACTTGTTTCGAAAATATGAAACAGATTCTGACCGGTAACGATATCCTGACATACCCAGATTTTTCCAAACCATTTTGTCTTACTACTGATGCATCCGACTACGCGATAGGTGCTGTTTTGAGCCAAGGAAATTCTGGAAATGACAGACCAATACACTTTGCGTCTAGAACTTTAAATAAGACTGAAGAATCGTACAGTGCTACAGAAAAAGAGCTTCTTGCGATTGTTTGGGCTTTAAAAGTGTTCAGAGGATATCTCTATGGTCAGAAGGTCAAGATTTATACAGATCATCAGCCCCTGACCTATAACCTTTCCCCAAAAACATCAAATAGAAAACTTATGAATTGGAGAAATTTCATCGAAGAACATGATTATGAAATCATGTACAAACCCGGAAAGTCGAACGTGGTAGCAGACGCTTTAAGCCGCATTCAGATTAATTCCTTAACGCCTACTCAGCACTCTGCTGAAGACGATGACTCCAACTACATCATTTTAACCGAAGCGCCTTTGAACAGCTTTCGTTCTCAAATAATAATTGAAACAACAACAAATAACCCAGAAACCAAAGTAACAAATCCATTTCCTGGTTATCGCAGAATATTAATCAGAAGGACCAAATTCAATGAATCAATTTTGACCGCTATACTCAAAGAATTTTGCGATCCCACAAAAACTAATGGATTGTACACATCTGAAGAAATTCTTGGCCAGATCCAGGAAGTGTTTAAAAATATTTTAGCAGACCCGGCCTGCTGAAAATTCGTTTCACGCAGATAATGTTACGAGATGTTACAGATACCGATGAGCAGGACAAAATTGTTCGAGAAACACATAACAGAGCTCACCGCGGAATTCAAGAAAATAAATATCAGATTTTGCGTGAATTTTATTTTCCAAAAATCACACAACATCTGAAGAGACATATTCGTGTTTGCGACAACTGTAACACCTCGAAATATGATCGACAGCCACTGTTGATACCTATCCAAGAAACACCCATCCCTAATTATCCTTATCAAATCCTCCATATAGACATCTTTCAAATCGAATCCGACTACTATTTATCAAGCGTTGATAAATTCAGTAAGTACGGCAGAATGATTCCCATAAGATTCCGACACGCTGTTCATATTGCAAAAGCAATATGGGAAACAGTAACTTCTTTCATTATTCCAAACTCTCTCGTAATGGATAACGAGCGCGCTTTTCAATCGCCCGATATCAAAGGAAAATTACTCGATCTGAACATTAAGGTGTACCTTACACCCAATAGCAAATCTGAAGTAAATGGATGCGTAGAGAGATTCCATTCCACCATAATAGAATTATTTAGAATTTAAAAACAGATTACTCCGCATTTACCACCCCGTAACATCGTCCACATTGCTGTGGAAAAGTACAACAACACCATTCATTCATCCACACTCAAAACTCCTAAAGAAATCTTATTTGGAAACCAGAGAGACCCCGACAGACAAATAGACCCAGACAGACTGGAACAAATTCGACACAAGTCATATGACGAAATAATAGTCAGACTCAAGGAAGCCCAAAATAAACAGTTAGAGAAAGCTAATAAAAATAGACAATCTCCACCTATTTTAGAAACTGGCCAAATGGTCTATATAAAAGATAAAATCATTAAACCTAAACATAGAGCTATATTCAAGAAAACATTCGTACAGAATAGTAATGAGGTTACACTTCAAAATGAAAAAAATTCTAAACTGCACAAGTCTAATTTAAAGAACATTAACTTATTTCCAGGATCCCGACAGTCTTAGGAAGCCTTCAAATACAAAGTTTGAATCAGGAACATGTAGCAATTATACACATAGCACAAAGCAAAATTATTACAGGACATTCAAAAATTATAAACAAGATAAATACAAGCCAAATCGAGTGGGCTGTGAACGATATAAAATCCAAAATATTGACGAGAGACAATGATGCTCCGGAAATGACTGCAATACTAAAATGGAAAATAGACGAACTACAAACAAACCTCAAACAAATACAACCGAAATCTCGACGACAGAAAAGATGGGACGCACTTGGGAGAGCTTGGAAGTGGATGTCAGGCTCACCCGACGCAGACGACTTAAACCTAATCAATACAGAAATTTATAAAGTAACTAAAAATAACAATCTACAAATCTCAATTAATGATAATCTTTATGAAGGTTTTAATAACATGACGGAAGCAATTAATGAACTAGTTAAGGAAGAACACAAAATATACGATTTAGTTACAGAAGGAAATAATTTGTTTAGTATTATTCTGAACTTAGACGTTATAAATCAAGAGATAATTCAAATTCAAAATGCCATTATACTTTCAAAATTAGGAATAGTCAACAACAGAATACTTAGACCAAAAGAAATAGAATTCATGAATCAGATTTTAAGCGATCAGGGCATACCAATCGACCTTTTAGACGAGGCACTCGGGTTCGCGAGTGTCACCATAGGCACTGATGGAGAAACGATACTTTACATCATCAACGTCCCAAATCTCAGCAATTCAACATATCAGCATTTGAGAGTTGAACCAATTATAGAACAATCACTTCGCATTAAACTAGATGGCAATGACTATCTTTATGGCAACAACAAACTCTATTTGAAGACCGATATTTGTTCAAAATTAGGCAACTGGAGCCTCTGCAATCTCAACAGTTTAAAGGATGTTTCCACTGACGAATGCATATCTAACATAATCCTTGGTCAACATAGCCGGTGCACATACGAAAGCATCGGGCATCATCCAATAGTAACAGAAATGAGCCCAACCATATTATTATTGAACGAGGCGAACGACACACTCCTCAATACATGCGGAATTTCTGACCGAAAACTAGTTGGCTCATTCCTAATCACATACCAAAACTGCACAATTTCGATAAGGAATATAACGTTTACAAACCAAATCATATACACCGCTGAACACCCTATTTTCGCACTTACAACAGGATTGAAGGTTACAAGGCGAAATATTGAACAATCAACCGATATCCACACGTTGAGAAGACTTCACCACAAAAACTTGGAACATCTGGAGAACCTGAAAGTAACAACAGTCACCCATCAATGGACAATAGTCGGAGGATTTTCCTTCACAACTTTCATGATCATAACCGTTGCAATTAACACTATTTTTAGACTCAGAAATCACTCGAAGAAAGTACACATCAACCAACCAAAACCACATAAATCTGAGGATAGTCAACCCGCCGATCCAGCACCAATACATTTTTATCAGCCACCATCGTTGAGGATGTGATATCGAACCAGGAGGTTCAACACCAGGGGAGGAGCAGTTACCACCAAGGCACGGTAAACCAGCAGAACAGATTGCCGCGACCCAGTGCACCGAGCCGCGGACACATTTTATGCAGGAGTCAGCAGCATGGATTGGTAGTTGCTAGGTACAAAGGTAGTGCAGGGTAAGCTTATTTTAAGGTTCGATCGTGTGATCGATTAATAATGAAAAAGTAGAATAAATGAGTTTCAGTTAGAACTCCGACCGGAGCAGTTAAGTTTTTTTAAAAAGCTCTTCGAACGCCTCCGGACGTAACTTGCACCCTATGTCTCGACAATCAGAGGTCATGATGGGTTTTAGAAACTCTGCCATAGCTATCAGAGTTTATAATTAATTACTGGATACTATCTCGACTACAGATCCATCAATTTCATTGTGAAAAAAATAACAAAACCAACCGTTTCGGAGATGGAGTTCCAGTACCAGCTACGCCATTGCCTAGATTTTCGTTTGCCACTCCAGGAGCCCAGACAAACTTGTTTGCCTGTTGAGGATCCATGGCAACAGTTCACTCCTTTTGATTTGATATTCCTTTTCACCCAAGTCGGTTTCTACACTTTGCAAACGAAGGGAAAACAAGAGCAGCTCTCAACCCCTTGCTTTACCCAATCGCGCTAGCAGACTGTTACCAGTAATACACCAACCGTCGGATCGCTGCCGCAACACTCTACTTGAAGAGCTTGATTACTGTACACACGCCGAATTGCTGTTCCCTGCTTTCCTTTGTTCGTGGTAGATTTTTTTTTACTGTTTCGGATTAGCCTCCGATCGATTCAACTTTCGTTGAAGATGGAATGAGCTTCTCTGTAAGTAGTAAAATTGTTTTCTATTTATTGATTCTTTGTCTTACATACGAATTTTACAAATTAAGTGTTTTAGCCCATTGTGCTCTACAGCTTTGTTTAATCTTTCATGTGTTTTATGTGTTACGTGTGTGTTGTGTTCTAATTATTTTTTTTCAGTTCAGCCCTTGGGGCATTGTTTGTTAAAATTTGATAACCTATCTAATCTATAACTAAAACTACAATTTGAAAATCCTAGGGGTGGGGAACCAGATTACGAATGATCTGGTGATCCGATGTCAGGCAGCGTGCCCTGTACCGATTGATAGACTCACTAAAGCGATCGTCGAGCATTTTTATCTCCGCTAGACGGTGGACTTCACATGTTCTTGTCCTCGGAGGGATGTTCAGGATCATCCTGAGGAACTTATTTTGAACACGTTTAAGTTTCAGGTGATGTGGTTTAGCGCAACTCTCCCAGATTGGCATGCCGTACTCGATGACTGGAAGTATGATTTGCTTGTAGACAGCAAGCTTGTTTTTCAGGGATAATGTAGACGTTCTGTTGATCAATGGGTACAATTGCTTCAACAGAACGTTACACTTTGTGACAGTTATGTCAACCTTTTCCCTGAAAATAAGCTTGCTGTCTATTGTAACGCCAAGATAGACAGCTGATTTGGCCCATTCCACCGTTGTGTTGTTTAGGTTTATTTTACAATCCTCAGGCGGAACAAGTCTAGAAGAGTTGGAGTGTGAAAATAGGATGACCTGGGTCTTCGCTGCATTGATACAGATCTTCCATTCGGTGAAATATTCAGACAGAACATTCAGGCTTCGCTGCAGTTTTGCTGTAAGCGCTCTTATCACCCTACCATTGTGGACGACTGCTGTATCATCGGCGAACAAAGACAGAGATCCGTTTTCAGGGAGCGGGGGTATGTCCGAGGTGAATAGGTTGAACAGAAGTGGACCTAGTATACTTTCCTGCGGAACACCGGCGGAGATCTCCTGTGCATCGGAAACTGCACCTTGCAGCGAAACACGGAATGTCCTGTCCGTCAGATAATTTTTAATTATCTTCAACAGAAAAATGGGAAGATTGTATCGATGCAGCTTGTACACCAAGCAATCATGCCACACGTTATCAAAGGCCTTCTCGATGTCGAGAAGTGTCATGGCAGATGGTTTCGAAACAGACTTGTTCCGTCTGAGGATGTTAAGGACTCGATTAAGTTGGTGAATTGTCGACCGACCTCGTCGGAAGCCAAATTGTTCATCGAGCAAGATGTTCAGCTCGTCGGCAGATGAAAGAAGCCGACGGTAGATCGCTTTCTCAAACAGCTTGGATAATCCTGAGAGAAGGCTGATGGGCCTATAGCTCTTGGAACATGAAGGATCTTTCCCAGGTTTCTGGATGAGGATGACTTTGGCTGACTTCCAACACGTGGGGAAGTAGCCAAGTCGAAGGCAATGATTGAAAACCATCGCCAGATGGTTATAGAACTGGGGGTTCAGTTGCTTGAGCTCCAAGTTCAAGATGTTATCGAAACCTGGGGCCTTCATGTTCTTTGAGCTTTTGATATAAGTCAACAATTCGTCAGCTGAGATCTCCAACTCCTCTGTGAAGTCGTTGGGGCTTAGATGGATGTTAGTAATAAGCGCGCTAACGGCAGCTTCATGTGGACTGACGATGTTTTGTCCGAGATTATGGGAGCTGACGAAGTGTTGACTTATTTCAGCAGCCTTTTCTGCAGGAGTTATCAAACGATCCTTAGAGTCATTGTTGTCTAATGGGATCAACGGTGGAATGGGCCTTGGCTTAGTTTTTAAAATTTTGGTCAACTTCCAGAATGGCTAAGCACAATCTGGGAGAGAGCGGATCTTGTCGGAAAAATTGTTGTTTTTGAGGTCCATCATTCTGGCCTTAATAATTTTAGTCATCCGATTGCAATGACTTTTTAAAGTAGGCAAACCAGTTCGCTGGTATTGCCTTCGGGTAGCGTTGCGCAATTGAATCAGTTCTTTAGTGGGTCTATCATTGGGTACAGAGTCACTCACCTGATCAATCACCGGTACATGTTGCTCCCGGGCCTGGGAGATCGCTTGCTCGATGCTCTGCAGCTGCCGTTCGATGTCATCAACCGAATCAAGGTGCATGTCGAAATCGATGTTGTCGTCAACGTGTTGTCGGAACCTCTCCCAACTGGCGCGATGGTATTTCCGTCTGGTGATACAATGCCGGTTGACCGAGGAGCCAGCTTCGGCCACCACCGGATAGTGGTCCGAGCTGAGCGCCTGGTGTACGATCGGCTGGGCGATGTTGTTCCCCATGTTGGTGAGGAAGATGTCGATTGTCGAATGGACCCCGGATCGGCTCAACCGGGTGTTAGTATCCGGGCCCAGGACGGTGTAATTGCCCTCTTCCAGGTCTTCCTGCAGAATTATTCCGTTCCGATTCCACCGGGTGTTCCCCCAGGTTTCGTGTTTCGCATTCATGTCGCCGGCGATGATGAAATGCCCTTGCCTCCAAGTTAGCTTACGGATGTCGTTCCGTAGGGCCGTTGTTGTTCCGTTGTTGGTACTGGCTTGCTTGGGACAATAGGCTGCAATGATGGTGATTGGACCGACGGTTGTTTCGACCTCGATTCCGATGGCTTCGATGGACTGCAGCTGAAAGCTCGGAAGCAGATGGCATGAGCTTCTCTGCGCGATGTAGTCCTATTTATATCAACCGTTGCAGGCCGTGAACCAATCATTGTGGTTCACGATTGAGCGGAAATCTGAACTGTTTGTTGTTGAAACATGATTCCATTGGTTGCTGCGTTTGTCATTGATAAAATTGAACACAAAGTATTGCAATTCTACCCTGGAGTTCCTCGATTTTTCTTCACTTTCCGAAGAAACATGATTATTAATTTACTTTATTTATTTATTTATTTATTTTTATTGTTACCATTAGTACCTCTACAGGTAGAATTTCCAATTTTTCTTGTTTTTTATTGTGCTTCGCTCCCGCACCCGGAAGAAAAGTTACATCAGCTTAGTTTTGTTTATTAGTGGTAGTATTGAGACATTCGGACATAAGTCGGTGAGATGTATCTGATTATAACTATATAACAATAACCTTGTTCTTAAATAATACCAAATACGTGCCTGGTTTGAAAATTTTACATTTCCAAATCTGAAAGTGTGTTGCAGTGCCCTTATCCAAATGATTTCGGTTATGCTTACATGCGGGGCTTATTGTATGTTAAAGAAACCTCGGAATAGTCGTGACTCTCCAGACATTCTGAAATGGGTTTCCGGATCAGCAGTAGAGCTATCACTTTCTTGTTCTCGGATTAAAGCTGCTTCCAATGATCACCTGAGGGATTGTTGTATACAGATTTCTTCCATAATACCATTGCCGGCCAATGAGTGTTAGATTGAACACACACCCATGCCATGTAATCAATGAATAAATTACCTGTTAAGTTTAGTACGACCAATCTTCTAGGTGTCAAATGGAAATCTTATGAATTAAAAGAATTAAAAAAAGGTCGTTGTATATACAGATTTATGAGTAACTAATGAAAAAAGGGATATATTCATGAAAAACTACAAGGTACAGCCCAATGGGGTTGTACGCAAAGGTGACGTAGGACTACGAAGCAATGTGCAATCTAGATCGCTTGATTGTTCAAACAGTGGCCGAAATTGGTTTCTTTCCAAATCGAATTCCCATACACTAAGCATTTCGCACTACAAACTTAATTATTTGATATAGACTGTCTTGATATCTACATTCATACATCTTGCTTAATTAATATGAATGACAATAAGAATGACATCAAGATATTCCATATCTCTATATTATGAGTCATTTGGGACACTTTTATCGAAAGGCTGGTTTCAATCAGCTCCAACTGCATACGGTTTCTTCTATGCCTATGTGTATATAACACTGCCAAATGTGCCAATATCGAAGACATTTTAGCTTCGGCACACGAAAAATATGTTTCGCAATCGATCATTCCGAAGCCCAGCCCCAGCACATGTCAACTTTCTTTCCAAGTTGTTAAAATTTTAGATAAGATAGTAAAATGTAGATTAGACTATAAAATCTATTAAAGAGATCATTAATAAATAATATGTTATATTCAAAATATAATTTTATATTTTTGAGAATTGTTTAAAGTCAAAAAGATATAAGCAATTTCAGAATAGTAGTAGTGTTCAAACATAGACATAACTCATTGAACAACTCTCACAGCTAAACATCGTTGATAAAACACTATCGACATAAGCGAAACACACTGTGATGACAACAATGGCGGTAATGTATTCGTGTAAAACAAATTCTAAATCAGCATGCGCGCAACAGCCATAATACTGACTGATAACAATTTAAATTTGGCTACTTTTCATGTTCGATGAATGATTTCCGAGTATTGTGTCTGTTCGTCTGAGGTTCAAGACAATAATAAGAAATATATATTTTTATTTTCAAGTTTTTCATGTTTCTATTTTCAAGTTTTATTTTCAGTTTTCCTTCAAGAATATATAACTTATATTTATCATTATTCAAAGTGATCATCAATATTCAACAATACTTCCCGTGCAGGAACTCCATACAGCATTTATAATTATTAGAGATTAATAAATTTATTTTTTCTGACATTTCGAAAACCGCCATAAAAATGACGCTTTGTTGGAAAGCCTGCTATTTGCTTGACAAAAATAATTTAAGATTTCCCACCTCGAGTTGCAGGATCTTCTCCAGCGTCTCAACCAGTAGGCGACGCATTATCTTCGGCCGCTTTCCTTTTTGACCGATAACAGCGATCTCTCTCGATAGCGGTTCTTGGGGGGACGCTCATTTGTGACATTTCACTTAGACTTTCTCAAAATTATTTGATTTCCATTGAATGGTAGGGACTTTATTAAAGGCACTAAAACGTAAGAATCATTTTCGAGCATTGAGTGGAATTTGAAGAGAACATTACCAGCGTTAACTAGTTATAAGAAAATAATGACGGTGACAGCAAACAATAGGCAGCGACTGCAAAAAAAGCAAGCTTCGAACAAGTTATTTAGCTATTTGTTATGTTCAATACTGCATCATTTTATTATATATTTATTATATACCATCAGCAAATAATCCGCCATGCACAACAAGGAACCACTACGAACTGAACCTCCCCTCTATACTGTAAATGTGTGCACACGGTTGGTCTGCCTTGTTGCAGTTCGGCACGAATTATCCGTTATAGAGTTTCGTTCGTTGGTTGTTCATGGCACTTTGCCATTAACTACGGGACATGGCGTTCAAATCAATGCCATGTTCAGCCGGGGTGCGGTAATGAAAATTTAAAACAGCACAATAGAAAAATTCAACCAAACAAACTCATTAATAAGCAAACTGATATGGTCGTACTGAAAAGCACGGATTAGTTGACGGGGGAGAAACATGGTTCATCATGGGCTTTCTTCTTAGTCTTCTTGTTTCAGCTCCTCGTCGTTGCGGGTTGCCATTTGCAAGCTGACGTGGGACGATCCTTGTCTAGTTGTAGGCTTCAGCAGCTATGTTTCTCGCAACGAGTTTGACGAAAGAGCAAACTGCAGTAACGCCTCTCTGAGTAACTGCTCACCAGTGCACCCTCCAAGGTGCTTGCTTCTGCCAGCTACGTTCCAACCGCCTCTGCACAGCTCTACGACTGTCGTAAGACTGAATCAAAATTTTCTGCTAAGACCTGTTATGTGATTGTGTCGGATGCTATTGCACGAAAGAAGGCGGTACTAACGAAGACAATGTGATACAAATTGCATGAAAAGGGACGACCTTTAGTTATTGTGCCACAATAATTGGTTTGAATTAGTACACGCAAGACGGGTGATTTGATGAAATATGCCTGATTTGCTTGCCACCACCAATAGCTAATCCAGTATCCACAAATAGGAACTACAACGAACTCAACCACATGGTCGGTCTGAAGTGATGCAATTCGGCTTGAATTATCCGTTCTAGAATTTCGTTAGTTGGTTGGTTCAACGTTGTCATTTACTCTGGGACGCCATGTTCAGCCGGGGCGCGGTTATTTGAATTTAAAACAGCACAAGATGATGATGATGATGGTCCCGCCACTTACCCCTACAAAGGTTTGAGCTAGACGATTTTATCTATTAGATAATTGATTTAAAAACAATATAACCAGCTAGGCAAAACAAAAAACGAACTGATTTTATCTACAGATATAAACTTCTTCCAAAACTGTTCATTTGCTTTACAGCGATATAATTGTGAAAAGCTGTTGATGTCAACCACAAATGTTCGCAAGTAATCCCAGCGATCAGAAAGTCCTATTACAATTCCAATCACAGAATCCTGTATAAGGACATTATCAAAAGACATGTCAATATCCGATCCTGCCCGCTACAGAGTCAATGGGTTTCCAACACTAATGGAACCGCCACCTTTAGTTTTGGGCTGACCAAGGATATCCACAAACAGGGAAATCAAGAAAATTTCCAAACCGAAATAATCCTGGACCGGCGCTAGTCAAACTTTAACTTTCAACCAGCGTTGCCATTTATACAATATCGGTATAGCTTATTAAAAAATATCGGTATTTATCGGTATGAGGTAAAATTCAAATTTTTTTCAAGTGAACTATTGTTTAATTTTGATATAAGATTACAATATATTTTGGCGATCATTTTTGTTCTATTTTCAAATTTTATATGAACAAAGTTTGACATCTCGAGGTTGAATATGTATACTTTGAATAAATATACTTAACAATATATATTTTTTAGAATACACACTTCTTAAGATGTTATTAAGATAACAAAAGTCATGTATAGCTATAAGGATTTTGAGCCAACTCCCATTGTGCTAAGCTCACCCCTTATATATTTTTTTTAAATAGATTTTAACACAAAAACGGATTAACTCTAGTGTATACCGCTTCCAATTTTATACACTTTTCCATACATACCACTGGATTTTTTAGTCACGAAAAGCTAAGATATGATCGATTATTCAACACTGCTTCTTGAGCGCAGTGTATTTAGCGCATGGTAGTATTGTAGCGCTCTACCCTATCAATAAAATGATAATTTCTTTGAAAATTCCATATTAAAATGCAAAAATGTATAAAGTATTGTTGCTTGTTAATATAGGACTGATGAGTTTATTTTTATTAAAATTACAACCTGTCTTCATTTGTAAACGCATTTAATATCATAATTAAACTCCATAGTTTTATCACAGACATACAACCATAACACTCCAAATTTGTTCATGGTACGTGCATTTAAGACTAATTCAAATGTTTCTCGCGTTGAGTTTCGAACGGGCGAACTGCATATAGCGATTTCTCTTCTTTGATCCGAAAATAATTGATAACTACAGGTAAACGAGTTGGCATATCCGTTGCGATAAAGGATAACTCCGTCTTGCAGGTTAAATACTGAAACTTGCTTTGACTAAGATATTAGCCAAAAATCGACTAAGAGAAATTGATCAATGCAATTACCTCCATATGAAACGCAAAGCGATGTTTGATAGTTGGCATTTAATTCCCTTGCGTTTGACGTATAAGAAATGTTAAATGTATTGTGGCTATCTGTGGTTTTATTAAATGATGCGAAAATAGATGCCATTGGCTAAAGGATAGTGTTGAAACTGAACACTAATGTGTGACTGAATGAAGCTTTTTTATTCCTCTATTTTGTTTTTTTATTTATTCAAATCTGGTGCAGTTTTAATTGAGAAAATATTTTCTGAAAAATAATTAATAAGGGGTAAGAAACGGTAAGAAATCTAAAAAAACACGCTAATAAATAATAAACCAAATATAATGTTGAAGTAACTGTCATTAAAAATCGGTATTTATCGGTATAAAAAGTTGGAAATCGGTATTTTCAGAGCCCTTGTCGGTATATCGGTATTGAGAATAAAAATCGGTATAAATACCGATAAATCGGTATAAATACCGATAAATCGGTATACCTGGCAACGCTGCTTTCAACCACAACAGAATTGACAGAGAATTCCCCGACAATCAGCTAGGCAACCCACTACTATTTTGTGGCATCTTCGCAAGCATCAAAGGCCAGTATTTTTTTGTAAATTCAAAAAGAATTCCTTTATACCTGTATACCGCGCGCGAGGCTCAAACTTTTGAAGGCTACAAAAAAAATAAAAACTACTTTAAATTACAATAACAAAATAAAAATTTCAAATCCATCATCATCATCGAGGCGGAAAGTATAGTTTGTTTGTGCCACTACAAATACACGACAAATATAACACATTTAACAATATACCATACAAAAATATCCGTTTTAATAACATCCTCAAGATACAATATTAGTCAAGAGTAAAAAGTTAACAGAGTAGCTGTTCAAAAGGCAGCTCTGATGTGTGAAATACATTGTCTCTTAAAATCTGTTAGTGTTGCTGCACGTTTGATGTGTATAGGCATAGGCATCGAATTGAAAACATTTATACCTTAAAAAAATTAAAACGTTTGAAATTATTAAAAAAATTGTGAAGCTCCGTACAAAAAATATGGTGTTCTAACATCATCCGCGTTTCTAGTGTTGTATCTATGAATATCACTTCCTCTTTCAATTCGATTACACAAATATCGAGGCAGCAAACCGTTTATTACTTTAAAAATGAACACCATTTTCAAAAACACAACTCTTTGCTTCACCGATAGCCACTGTAGGGCATCTAACAAAAAAGAGGAGGAAGTGAACCTGTTACATCTCAAGATCAAACGCATTATCTTATTTTGCAAACGCTTTAATCTCAATATTTTTGTTTGATTAGCTAAAAACAAATTGGAAGGGCAAAATTCAATGTGAGGAGAAATGATAGATTTGAACAATTGTATTTTACTAGCAATAGTTAAATCGTTTTTTAATCGGCAGAGAATACCGTACTTCTTGGCTATTTTCTTGATGACATCGTCAATGTGAGAGTCAAAATTTTAATCTATCATCAATAATCACGCCAAAATATTTAATCACACGAACGCGATCAATTGTCACATCATCAATTTTAACAGAGACGTCTTTGTTAACTCGATTCCGCGAACAACCCGGTATCATCAGCAAAAAGATTAATATCACAAAATCGCAAGACTCGTCGCATATCGTTAATATAAATAGAATGAATAAAATGGGCCCTAATACACTTCCTTGTGGTACGCCAAGGCTGTTCTCCACAGGGCTCGACACAGAATCATTAAAAGCCGTACGTTGAGTTCTGTCAGACAAATAGCTTTCGAACAATCTGTATGCAGAACCCGAAAATCCAAAGCGCTTGATTGATTTTAACAACAAGGGCCGAGAAATTGTTTCAAAAGCGCGTTTCAGATCCAAAAAAAACAGCAACAATCGTATCTTTACGCTCTACATTTTCTTTCCATTTTGCTAAAACTAAATTTAACGCTGTTTCACAAGAATGACCTTCGCGATATCCCGATTGTTTCGGCGCAATCAAATTATTACTATTCAAATACGTTAACAGCTGGCCTTTTTCAACAAGTTCCAAAATTTTCTCTAAAGTGTGCAACATGTTAATAGGACGAAACTCTTCGGCTTTAATCCTTCTAGCGACTTTTTGAATGGGAATAACTAAAGATTCTTTCCAAACTTGTGGCACGTGCCCAATTTGCAGCGATTCATTGATTGGGTCCAGCAGGTTGTTTCCGATGACATTAAAGCAATCTTGTACTACTCTTGCATTTGTGTTATCTTCTCCAGCCGTTTTGTTCAAAGAATAGCAAATAAATTTAAGATCCTCTAACGTTATTGGGTGAAAACTTTCAACACTACAGTTAATATTAATCGGCTGTTTTATTTCGTCTGGCTAATCTACTATATCAATGGATTGATTGATTGACAAAATACTCTCGACGAAATATTCATTGAATCTACAGGCAATGGTGTCCTCTGACTGTCCTAATGTGCCATTGAAGGTTATGGAGCGCGGTTTGCAATTACTAGATTTTAACAAAGATTTCAAAATTTTCCATAACTCTGTGCTGTTGTTTTGATGCAAATAAATTTTCCTCTGAATATATTCACAGCGAGTTTGTTTAACGCATTCATTCGCAGTACCTATTGATGATGATGATGATGATGATGATGATGATGATGATGATGATGATGGTCCCGCCCTTACCCTTACAAAGGTTTGAGCTAGACGATTTTATCTCTAAGATAATTAATTTGGTAACAATTCAAACCAGTTATGCCAAAAAAACGAACTGATTTCATCTTAAGATATAAATTTCTTCAAAAGTATCCATTTGTTTAACAGCGACATAATTGTGAAAAGCTTTGATGTTAACCACATAAGTGCGCAAGTATTCCCAGCGATCAGGAAATTCTGTTGCAATTCAGATCACAGAATCCAGTTAAAGGACATTTTCAAAAGACAAGCCAATATCCGATCCTGCCCGCTACAGAGTCAGAGGTTCCAACACTAATGGAACCACCACCTTAGTTTTGGACTGACCAAGGATATCCCCAATCAGGGAGATCGAGAAAATTTCCAAACCGAAAAAATCCTCGACCGGCCCTAGTCAAACTTTTACTTTCAACCACAAAAGAATTGACGAAGAATTCCCCGACATTCAGCCAGACAACTCGCTACTATTTCATAGTACCATCTAAAGCATCAAAGGCCAATTTTTTTTAACGAATTTAAAAAGAAGTCCATCATATCTGTATACCGCGCGCGAGGCTCAATCAATTGTAGACTACTTTCTTTATTTTTTTATTTTTTTTAAACTAACACAACATTATACAAATTTCCATCATCATCATTGTGACGAACAAAATAGTGAGTAATGTAGTATTGTAAATGTGAAAAAATAAAATTGAAAAAATAAAATAGCCAACTCATTATAATCCGTTTTGAAAGAACTTCGTCAGATACATTCTTCATTTTTACAAAAATAAAAGCAACATAGGGTATGTGCCCCTTGACTCAGCCTAATATGCGACAATCGATAACATTTTTTATCATAACTCATAATTTGTTTCAGCTGGAAGCAAAATTTTACTAGCTATACACTTGCTAAGAAATGTTTAATAAGCCATCTGGTAGTATGTATCACGAAAAGTTTCACAACTCATTTTATAAACTCAGAAATTTTCGAGGGATATGGATGTAATGTCGGTCTGTAGGCATCAAATTGGGTCTATTCATGGATGCAAGTTCGTCCCATTCGATTGATTTGTTATTGAATGTAGGCTATGTACGCTTTTTGTCGATTTTCTGATTCAAGGCTTTCCCAGCTGTATTCGCTCTACCCAACAAACAATTTTACTAACAATCAAACTATACTTAAACTGCTAAGAAACACTTAAGTGATTTTAACATATGATTTAGCGGTCATTCGGCAATCAAGAAATTATAATTCGCTCTACACAGATTTTGTTTCTTTAGTTTGTGTTTAGATGAGCCATATGAAAAACGTTCAACCGAAACTCAGACATTTGTATTGTAATTGTTACCAATAACAACATTCTTACTACGCTTTCCATAAGACAGGCCATATTTGGGCACCTAGAAAAAAAATAGGTCCCTAACATTGGGTCTATGGTTTTCATGTTAAATCATTGTTATTTTACCAATGTGACCTGTTAGTTGCGTGTAGCGTGTGACTATTTTCTGTACATCTTGGCTGCATTATTCGGTATAAAGGTTAAATTTCGGCAAACTTAGATCATTTGAAGAGCGTGTTGATAATCTGTACAGCTTAACCAGTAAAGTTATGATCTGAATAGTTAAGGAAATCGAAAATTACGCGAAAGTGAACAATTATAAAACCATTAATTATGTCTCAATTGCATTGAAATAGATCGATCATCCTCATAGCAACATCATTTTGTTGATTATCGTCGAAATAATGACATATTTGGTACATAGGCCGAATCAAGGAGCTAGGCTAACATTACATCCCGTTACCCTAAATGTACAAGAAATGGTCTACACAAAATAATCTGTTTTATAATAATAAAACATCGTGAGGTACAATCTTCATAAATATTTGAAAAAATATTTTTTTACGCTTGCTGCTCAGAATACAGTTTTAACGTGAGAAATACATAGTCTTTTAAATTCTGAAAGTGTTGGTGCACGTTTAATGTGTCTTGGCATCGAATTGAAAACATTTATTCCTTTAAAATATAATGAGTTTTGTGAAGCACATGTCAAGAAATTCGGTGTTCTTATTTCATCCGCGTTTCTAGTATTGTATCTATGAAAATCACTTCCTCTTTCAATTCGATCACACAAATATCGAGGAAGCAAACCATTTACTACTTTAAAAATGAACACCATAGTTAAATACACAATTCTTTGCTTCACTGATAGCCTATTCAAACAGATATTTCTATTAGTTCTACGCCATTTCTTGTACAGCTTGTCTCTTTTACGTTTAAGACGCAAATTATACCAGCTGTTCGAGTTCTTTACTAAAACAAATTTATTTTCGACTAGTTTATTGGTACATGTTTTAAATTCGTCTGTTAAAGCAGCTGATTTCTGATCTAGAGAACCGGTATTTGTCTGAAAATCCACACTTCTTCCGACAAGTCTTGAAATAGCTTGTTTCGAATACTTTTTCCAACATTTCAATTTCACATAATCACTGTCTACACTATTATTATCTTCAACGTTAATAATAATGGTTTCATGATCGGTTACTTTCAAGTCAGAGTTAATAACAGCATAAACAGAATCAAAATTACAGTACACATGGTCAAACAAAGTTTAACTGTGTCTGGAAATACACGTATATTCATTAACCAATTGTTTTAAATAAAAGAAATCTGGTAATCGTTTCAAATGCTTCGAATTATTACCGTCACAATAATTTATATTAAAATCACCAGCAAGCAACATCTCATACCAGTTTTCCAAAATTTCAATAAAACCATAGACTAACTCTAAGACCAGTAGGTCCCATACAAAAACGATTTTTTTCTTGGCTCAGTCAGTACTAGAACATCGTCCCAAGCTCGGTCCCAAGCTCAATAATGCACCCCCTATAATGAACTCACATGAACACACTCTCAAATACTCTGTCAAAATAACACAGCAAATCAAAACAAAGGCGCAAATATGTATAACAAGGTGCTGGCTTCAAGGTGTAATCCGGACCAAGGGGTTCTACAACAGTGAACCAATTTCAAATCGCTAGTTACATATTGATTGTAGATAAAACGCTGATCACTAGAACTGGGAGAATGATACAATACACCATAATTACCGATCTGCATGCCACGAACAACTGCAATGCTTAAACACCAATTGCCGTCACAAACTTCGTTCAATTGAAGCTTGAACTGAACTGATTCTTTGGCATAAATAGCAGCACCGCCAGTATGTCTAGAATGTGATAAACAAGCAGCCACATTATATCCCGGAATACTATATTGATCAAATGCTTGCATGTCAACTATATGCGTTTCTGATAAAAAGACAAAATATGGACGTTTTTCTTCTACAATCTGACGCAATTCTATGTAGTTTGTAGACAACCCGACGATATTGAAGTACAAAATATCGAATTTACTCACATTGCTTATGAAACTTGGCTACTATTCATTGAAATGCAGGCTGTTTTTTTTCGTTCATATAATCGCTTGAAAATTTCACATTCATAACTAAACACGCCATGGTTTACGTCCAAGTTCGTTTTACGTTCGTTATTCGTTTTTTACAATTAATACATTTCAAAGCTGTTGGTGTGCACTCAGATGTCGTGTGACTTTCACTACACTTAGAGCATGCTACATTATTTTTACAATCCATTCTCATGTGTCCAAATTCTCCACATTTGAAACATCTCAAAACTTGAATCTCAGGAACAACACGACACCAATCAAATTTAATATTAACGTGTTTCACGGTCAATAAACAATTATAAGTGTTTTTATCAACTTCAATTACCATATTAAACTTGTTGTACTTGAAGTGTGGATTTTCATACGTTCTTATTATTTTAACTTCATTAATCACGATGTCTTCATTTTGATCTCTTAATATCCGAATGAAATCATCGGAGGAAAACTTCTCGCTCATGCCCATCACTTTAAGCCTTGGCACCGATGAGGGAACAACAGCATTATTATTTTCACCCAAATCGCTTATAATGCCATCTTTCACAACATTAAAGTTGCATCCTGTTGCACACTCAGCAATAAAAGAGCCATTTTTCCCGTTTCTAAAGTTACGGATCTTGTGTGTTTCTGGTTCCATTTTACTATTTAAAAACTTGCGAGTACCATCGCTGTTCTGATTGGACTCTTGCGGTTTGATCACAATGACCGGACGAGCCTTACGAGTAACTTCCTTGAATTCAGTCATATTGCTTTTTTTCCTAATTGTTTTATTATTATTATTACTATTCTTAGTCCCAGAATTACTCTTCACTACATCCGCGAAATTAATACTTTCAATAAAAACATCATTCGACGTCTCGCTAACGTCTTCCTTAACTCGACGCTTTTTGCCTCTGGAATTCAGGCTCGGCTCCGATGCCGTACTTGATGTACCTTGCTTTACATTTATTGCAGCTACTTTATTGATCGAATTAAATTCATAAAATTAACATGTCATAGTCTCCAATTCTTTACCCACTGATTTATTAGTTCAAAAATTGCCTTCTCTTAGGTACTATTCAAATTATTCCCCAATAAATCCATACCGGTAGTGTTCGCGCACGTATTTGCTGATTTCGGACACAGCAGAAAAAACTCGAGGATTCACAACACATAACATTTATTCGAACAGAAACTACACTTATTCTACGCCAACAGAAAACAGATAAATTTTACTGAGACTGAGTGCAACGATGTACACGTCGCGACGGTTTTATTTAATCTCCTTTGCTGTGGTCCCGATCAGCTGGTAGTCTAATCGATCGAGAAGCGATCGGGAGAAAAAGCCTATTCCGAACACAAAACAAAATAGACTGTCTAACTGTGTAGGATGAAGCGATACCGTTCTACCAACGAGTGTTGTGGAACATGTTGGGACACTCACGGTTCATTTGACCGTCGGCATTCTGTTTCGCTTCAACATTAGCCGGCCGCCTTGAAATACTCTGATTTCAACAGTAACTACTCTAGCTGCCTATTCTCTAATTTGTTTTGCTACCACTATACTAGCATCTGTAAAACTAAAGATAAACAAAACAACTCTATTGTTTGGCTCCTGCTGATCTGCTCAAGCAATCGATCGGGTGAAGTGTATGTGCCTTGCTGCTGCTGCGGAAACGACCTTGACACACATTCGAATCAGCTGATCAGCTGAGATGTTTGTTAAGCAGATGACATCATCGATGGTTACTTTTTGTGCTGGGTTTTTTTGCCTTTGGTGTGGTTTAGTCGTCGGAGTGCGTTTGACGTCGTGATGTTTCGTCAAAGAAGGTTAATTCAACTATGTAGTGTCATGGTGGAGTGCATTATAAAACTGGAACAACTTACCTGGCAGACCAGGTTTGGCTGCTCTTAAAATTTGTGCTGCCTGCCAGGATTGCTCGCTAGTGATGATTAAGCTGACCTTTTTAGTTGCTGAACGTTACGTAGCTTTTTTCGTTGTAGAATACGATCCGGACGGACGAACGAATGAAAGGACGGACTGACTATCTGATTAACTTATTGGTGACGAGCGGACTGTTCTTGGCTGACGAATTTTGTTCACGGTTGCTTTCTGTTGCTTCCGTGTCAGAATGGACCAAACGGTGTGAAACGATGATAGGGTGTGGCTTTACTGGAATCAGATGAGAGGGTGCTAATTAAATTGAATTTATGTTACAACAAACGACTTGCCTGGAACGGAGGCCCTCGTGGCCTCCGCGGACGCCCTGTAGCGTCGATGAACTCCCGCTCAACTCGATTTTTCGATGATACACCTTCATCTTGGCTGCTCAGGTTCGGTTGGCTTCACGCTAATTCGACTATTCGGGCGAACTGGCCACGCTCGGAAACGGCCGCTACGTTATGCCTGGGGTTGAATTGTACACCTTCTTCCCCGGTGTGCAGTGTTCGTTGAAGTTACCTCGAAAAGTTGAAGCGGGTAATTTAGTTTACGATTGACGGGGACGGAGCACTGCCGTGCAGTGCAAGCGCTTAGCGCCACTGTGGTTTGCGGTCAAGTCGGACAGAAACTGATACACACGCCTTATGCATATAAAATTCAACCACCACCGGACAACACATATTACCTCGTGCGAACAGAGACTACTCGAGATTCAAAATTTAGCTTGTGAATCGTTCAGACCAAGGGGAATATGGGCGGACAGTGAAAAAATGACGGATTAACTTTTTGAAAGTTTAAAAATAACATAACTTAACTGGTATGCGGAGGCCAGTTTGCCTCCGCTGTTGTAGGAGTCCTAGTTCTCCTAAGCTGAGAGAGCAACATTTTCTCGGATCGGCAGAATGCCAATTTTCGAAATCGCTCTGCGATAACTACCGTCTTTGGTTCGCACTGTCACGACACGGACATTCCCATCCACGTTCTTGGACTGTCCGCCCCCCTATTCCCCTTTCCCCTTGGTCTGAACGATTCACAAGCTAAATTTTGAATCTCGAGTAGTCTCTGTTCGCACGAGGTAATATGTGTTGTCCGGTGGTGGTTGAATTTTATATGCATAAGGCGTGTGTATCAGTTTCTGTCCGACTTGACCGCAAACCACAGTGGCGCTAAGCGCTTGCACTGCACGGTAGTGCTCCGTCTCCGTCAATCGTAAACTAAATTCGTACCCGTTTCAACTTTTCGAGGTAACTTCAACGAACACTGTACACCGGGGAAGAAGGTGTACAATTCAACCCCAGGCATAACGTTGCGGCCGTTGGCGAACATGGCTAGTTCGCCCGAATAGTCGAATTAGCGTGAAGCCAACCGAACCTTAGCAGCCAAGATGAAGGTGTATCATCGAAAAATCGAGTTGAGCGGGAATTCATCGACGCTACAGGGCGTCCACGGAGGCCACGAGGGCCTCCGTTCCAGGCAAGTCGTTTGTTGTAACATAAATTCAATTTAATTAGCACCCTCTCATCTGATTCCAGTAAAGCCACACCCTATCATCGTTTCACACCGTTTGGTTCATTCTGACACGGAAGCAACAGAAAGCAACCGTGAACAAAATTCGTCAGCCAAGAACTGTCCGCTCGTCACCAATAAATTAATCAGATAGTCAGTCCGTCCTTTCATTCGTTCGTCCGTCCGGATCGTATTCTACAACGAAAAAAGCTACGTAACGTTCAGCAACTAAAAAGGTCAGCTTAATCATCACTAGCGAGCAATCCTGGCAGGCAGCACAAATTTTAAGAGCAGCCAAACCTGGTCTGCCAGGTAAGTTGTTCCAGTTTTATAATGCACTCCACCATGACACTACATAGTTGAATTAACCTTCTTTGAGGAAACATCACGACGTCAAACGCACTCCGACGACTAAACCACACCAAAGGCAAAAAAAACCAGCACAAAAAGCAACTATCGATGATGTCATCTGCTTAACAAACATCTCAGCTGATCAGCTGATTCGAATGTGTGTCAAGGTCGTTTCCGCAGCAGCAGCAAGGCACATACACTTCACCCGATCGATTGCTCGAGCACATCAGCAGGAGCCAAACAATAGAGTTGTTTTGTTTATCTTCAGTTTTACAGATGCTAGTATAGTGGTAGCAAAACAAAATAGAGAATAGGCAGCTAGAGTAGTTACTGTTGAAATCAGAGTATTTCAAGGCGGCCGGCTAATGTTGAAGCGAAACAGAATGCCGACGGTCAAATGAACCGTGAGTGCCCCAACATGTTCCACAACACTCGTTGGTAGAATGGTATCGCTTTACCCTACACAGTTAGACAGTCTATTTCGTTTTGTGTTCAGAATAGGCTTTTTCTCCCGATCGCACTCGATCGATCAGACTATCAGCTGATCGGGACCACAGCAAAGGAGATTAAATAAAACCGTCGCGACGTGTACATCGTTGCACTCAGTCTCAGTAAAATTTATCTGTTTTCTGTTGGCGTAGAAGAAGTGTAGTTTCTGTTCGAATAAATGTTATGTGTTGTGAATCCTCGAGTTTTTTCTGCTGTGTCCGAAATCAGCAAATACGTACGCGAACACTACCGGTATGGATTTATTGGGGAAAAATTTGAATAGTACCTTAGAGAAGGCAATTTTTGAACTTAATAAATTAATGGGGTAAAGAATTGGAGACTATGAGATGTTAATTTTATGAATTTAATTCGATCAATAAAGTAGCTGCAATAAATGTAAAGCAAGGTACATCAAGTACGGCATCGGAGCCGAGCCTGAATTCCAGAGGCAAAATGCGTCGAGTTAAGGAAGACGTTAGCGAGACGTCGAATGATGTTTTTATTGAAAGTATTAGTTTCGCGGATGTAGTAAAGAGTAATTCTGGGACTAAGAATAATAATAATAATAATAAAACAATTAGGAAAAAAAGCAATGTGACTGAATTCAAGGAAGTTACTCGCAAGGCTCGCCCGGTCATTGTGATCAAACCGAAAGAGTCCAATCAGAACAGCGATGGTACTCGCAAGTTTTTAAATAGTAAAATGGAACCAGAAACACACAAGATCCGTAACTTTAGAAACAGGAAAGATGGCTCTTTTATTGCGGAGGATGCAACTTTAATGTTGTGAAAGAAGGCATTATACGCGATTTGGGTGAAAATAATAATGCTGTTGTTTCCTCATCGGTGCCAAGGCTTAAAGTGATGGGCATAAGCGAGAACTTTTCCTCCGATGATTTCATTCGGATTTTAAAACATCAAAATGAAGACATCGCGATTTATTTATTTATTTATTTATTTATTATTATTATACTTCATCTGACTATCCGTCTTAATGAATATTGAATATTGATGGGGAAAAGCCTGTGAGCGAGGCGCAAAAACCCCATATCTTCTAATTACATAAACATGGAGAAAACAAAACTTCTTAAAAGTATACATAACATCAAATAAATTAATAACATGAAAATTCTAATTCGTGGTCTAGTAATAAAAGTAATTATCCTCAGCATATAGGGCAGGTCTCGTCAAGTCCTCGTCGAACATCCGCCAAAAATTCCGAAAGTCTTCGCTTAAATGTTTCAACAGATGCATTGAAGTCAAACAGCAAGTACACTTGGTTGAACGTAGCTGACATAAAGCGGATGGGATCGTGCTGACCATACAAAGCACTGCGAGATTCAAGCATCAAGAAATCACGTTGGCGAAGTATTCGTTCTGGGGCGTATATATTCAGCTGCTCAAGGATCCTCGGTGAGTCCATATCGCCAAAAAGAATCTTGGCTACAAAAACAGATTGCGCAGTACTTCTCCTTTTTTCCAAGGTTTCTATGCCAAGCAATCTGCATCGGTCCTCGTAGTGCGGTAAATTGAGCGGATTTTGCCATGGGAGATCCCGCAGAGCATACCTGACGAATTTCCGTTGGATTGATTCAATCCTAGCAATCCAGATCGATTGATAGGGACACCAAACCACAGCATTGGATTCCAGGATCGACCGCACAAGAGCACAATAAAGGGATCGAAAGCATAGGGGGTCACGAAATTCATTTGCTATTTTGAAGATGAATCCCAGCTGTCGATTTGATCTGGAGATAATATCATCATAGTGTGATCGAAAGGTAAGAGCTGGGTCAAGGATAACTCCCAAATCCCGTACTTGACGAACATGTTCTAAAGGCTGACCATCGATGATGTAATCAAAACAATAGGCTCATGTTTTCTGTGGAACGAGATGACGTTGCACTTGTGAATGCTTAGTGTAAGCATGTTTCTAGAACACCATTCAGCAAAACAGTTCACATAATGTTGTAGTGTCAGGCAGTCTTGAACGTTTGTCACAACCATATAAATTTTTACGTCGTCAGCATAAAATAATCGGCAAGCTGGTGGCAGCACTGAAGAGAGTTCATTGATGAAAATGTTAAACAGTAGAGGCCCCAGGTTGCTTCCTTGTGGCACACCTGATAAGTTAGTAAACGGTTCAGAGGATTTATTTCCAATCTTAACAATCAGTTCCCGATCTGCTAGATATGATCTGAACCAGCTGGTCAATGATGATGCGATACCTAATCTATCCAGTCGTTTGAGCAAGATGTCATGATCAACACGATCAAAAGCAGATTTCAGGTCGGTATATACAACGTCCACTTGTGTTCCATGATCCATTGCGCGCACGCAGAAAGAAGTAAATTGGACGAGATTCGTAGATGTTGATCTCTTGGGATAAAAACCATGTTGATCCAAAGAAATGTGGTTCGTACAGGAAGCAAACAGCATATCATTGAAAATGATTTCAAATACCTTGGAGCAGGTGCACAGCGACGTTATTCCACGATAATTCTCGATGTTTCGTTTATCACCTTTTTTATGCACAGGGAACATGATGGAGATTTTCCAGCTAGAGGGAAATCTTTGCTGCTGCAAAGAAGTGTTGAACAACAGTGTCAAAGGATGAGTCAGAGCATCACAACATCTCTTCAAAATGCATGAAGGGATACCATCATGGCTAGGTGAGGAGGAATATTTCAGTTTGTTGATGGCAGATACAACGTTCTGAGGAGTGACCTGGACATTTCCTAGTGAGCAGACATCGCGCGGTGTTTCTATACATGCATTTTCGACCTGAGCAGGAGATGACGTGGTGTAATTGAAAGCAGACTTGAAGTGTTCAGCAAACAGATTGCACTTATCGGATGCAGTACTGGCGAGATCGTTACGTAGAAACATCTCAACTGGTAATCTATTATCCTTGCGTTTGGAGGTCACGAATTTCCAGAAACTTTTAGGGCTTTTTCTAAGTTTCTCTTGCATACGTAGAGTATAACGTTTGTACAAGAAGCAGTTGTAAGTTCGATATCTGCTACTTGCTCGATTGAAAGCCTGCTTAGCGAGTGGGCATCGAACTCTACAGTAATTTCGAAGTGCTCTCGATCTCGTACGCTTTAAATGTCGCAGGTGTGTATTCCCCAAGGCCGGTTTTTGATTAGGTCTCCGCATAGGGACATAATCAGCGATAATGGTATGCATTATGCGAGTGAAGTCCAAGTGCTTCTAGCATTCCTTCAAAATCTGCTCTGCAGAAATCAAAACTCGGTTCATCAAAAACATCTTCAAAATCGATGCCTCGAGATACGTTGACTTCGACTATAAATGGAGGATGATCGGCGTCGAGAAGTGATAAAGGTTCCGCAGCCAGAGCTCGAAAAAAATGACAGCCGTCGTGAACGATGAGTAAAAAAAATATTCAGTAGGTACAATTTTCGCTCCCTTCATTTCGTTCTATCAGTCACGCAATATATTCGTGTTCACTATTTTGCTATGCTCAGTCATTCCGTTGTCCTTGTGTTCCACACAACTCATTCACAGCACAGCAAAGGACACGGCTATTCAAGCCTCAAGAGATTTTGGTTACTTGACTGAATGTTCTTGTAACCAGTCATTCATTTTCGCGTTCGTGAGTGATTTTTTCTGCCACAGGATTTCAAGTATTCCCGAACATGGCTGAAGGCAAAGAAAGCCAAAAGGCTAAATGGCCGAAATCGCTACAGAGTTTGTGGGGCATTTGTTCGAGAAAAGGCATTTGCAGAAGTTTTGGTTTTTTTCACTTCATTGATTCTCCAAATGAATGACTGTTCTACACGGTGTTCAATAAGTTCGAATACAAGTTTTCATCATTGCGTAGGTATGCGCCATGTACATATTCTGCATTGGTATTGGTGTCAGCTTTAGCTTCATTCATACGCTACCGAATGTGCGCGGTGTTGACATTCTGTTAGTTGTTGTTCGTTTGTTACGCGCGATGAAAGAGTATCGGGACTTCGTAATTAAGCGTTTTTTGAACGGTGAGCGACCCGGCGATATATTCCGGCTGCTGAAATCGCATGGGGTCAAGCGGAACTTTGTCTACACGACCATCAGGCGATACCGGGAGACGTCCTCGACCAATGACCGTGCGAGATCCGGTCGGCCGCGTTCAGCGAGGACGCCACGGGTCATCAAGATCGTGAGGGAGCGAATTCGGCGCAAAAAGAACCGCTCAATCCGGAAAACGGCTGCAGATCTCAACGTTTCCATTGGAACCGCTCACACCATACTCACCAAGGACCTTGGTTTCAGGCCTTACAAAAACGTAAGGTCCATGGCGTTTCGGAGGCTACCAGCAAAAAGCGGTTGGATCGAGCTAAGAGGATCCTCTCTCGGCACGCTGGTCAGGAGTTTGTTTTTTCGGACGAGAAACTGTTCGTGCTGCAGCAGCCGCACAATGTGCAAAATGACCGGGTGTGGGCGCCATCGAGGGACAGCATTCCTGAATCCAATATAAACATCCCTCGGTTCCAAAGTGCCGCGTCGGTGATGGTTTGGGGGCAGTATGCAAACGTGGTAAGCTACCCTTGGTGTTTATTGAAAAAACGTCAAAATCAACGCGGCGTACTACAAAACTGAGGTTTTGGAAAAGGTTGTTGCCCCCAGTCTCCGAAGCCTCTACGGCGATGAGCACTACGTGTTCCAGCAGGACGGTGCACCAGCCCATACGGCAAATGTGGTTCAAGCCTGGTGTCGGGACAATTTAACCGACTTTCTGGACAAAACTTTGTGGCCTCCCAGCTCCCCGGACTTGAATCCTCTCGACTTTTTTGTTTGGTCCTATATGATGGCGAAGCTGAACGAATACAAGGTCAGCACTTTGGATCATTTCAAGACGGTAATTCTCAAAATCTGGGACGAAATGCCCATGCAGTCCGTGCGTGCCGCCTGCGACGCGTTCGAGAAACGTTTGAAGCTCGTTAAGGAGTACAAAGGGGGGGTCATTCCAAGAGAAATGTTGTCAACGTTCCTTGTAAACATAGCTTTCAATAACATAAATCCAAAAAATAAAAAAACATGTTTTCATTTTTTTAACAAATTTTGAAAGTGTATCCGAACTTATTGAACACCGTGTATCGTCTTCACGGTAGAACGCTGAAATTGAATGAGTTGTTTGCACTTACGTACATTCACTGCTTTCCGGAACGAATGAATGATCAAAGTAAAGCAACACAAAACAAGTTGACTCATCTTGCACAAGAGATTCATGAAGGCAAATTTGTGTTTACTTCATGTTCGCTAAGAACAGTGCGTGATGACTATGATGTATGATATGTACTACCACCCATTGTAGCACGGAAACTAAGTCCGACAGCAGTGAGCTCTCCTCGCTGTTAGACTTGATCAAGCTTTAATAACCACTGATTATCCTAATCATGCCATTGTATGAAGGGCCAAAAAGGGGTTGGGTGGATCGATAGGCAACATCACTTATACGTATCCACAGGGATATAAAGAATCTCCTTCCAACAACAAGATTGAACAATTGGTCAAAAGAGCAAGCTATCTAACATGAGGATGCCCCAATGGGCGGGGAGAAGAGCCCGCCCTCTATTCACAAACTGTTAGCAATGGGGAGTTGGCATTTCCACTCTCCGCATCCAGAGTGCTTCAATCGGGTGCCCTGATGGTCCCTCCCATTCCCATGAAATATTTATATAATAGTGTATATATTTATGTAAATGAAAAATACTGCAATCATTCGGTATCTATTATTCGTGATCTCTTTCGGTGGATCCTGAAATATAAGAAATGTTGTAAAGTGTTAAAGTGGAGAGTTCTGTGTTTTCGAGAACAGTGCGTGATGACTAATATTTTAACTCAGTCAGGGTGCAATTTGAGAATTGAATATGGTATTTTTAAGCTCTGTCCGCAGCAGCAGATAACGTGCATCGCTCGAGTGTCATCTCACATGCCAAAGCTAAATCCAAATAGCGACCGTTTCGGTTGCTGATTGTGTTGATTTGAGTTAAGTTATAAAAAATGAAGCCATCAGGTAACGCAGCACAAGCAACAGAGATGTGCGACTGCAAGGCATCTACAGTAGGATGACCGTTCCTCGAAGAGTCCCAAATTAGGCCAGACTGATTGTAATCACCAAGAAGAAGAAAGTGATCGTTGGCCCCAACGTTCGAGATAACTGCTCCAATAGAATCAATAAGGTTTGCTATGCTGCTTAAATCAGCTTTTCGGTTAGGTGGAAGATATATAACTCCGATGCTAACGGAACAGTTAGGTAATTTCAACTTTACCCAAAGCTGCTCGAGTGAAACATTGACAGGAGTTGGATCAATGCAGCAATTCAGATCGGCTGATACAGCAATCAGTACACCACCGCCACGAGACTTTTGGCTGTTTGTTTGGCTGCGGTCGTTTCTGAAGACGGTATAGGCATTGCCAAATAATTGCGATGAAAATATTTGCTCATTTAACCATGTCTCAGTAAATACGATGACATCATACTGTGATTCAGAGGTAGCGAGAAAAACCTCATCAATTTTTGTCCGTAAACCTCGTACGTTCTGATAGAATACACTCAACTTATCGTCGATACCGCTGTTCACTATTTTATTGCATGGGTCATTTTCCTCAATGACGCAGGGGAACTGGTTGACCACAGCACTATAATCAATGACAGAATCAGCAGTAGAATTGCTCGAAATATGATCGTACTTTCCGTGGAAAGAAGGTTGGAAGACCGCTTTTCCGATCCCACACACAGGGCCAGAACGACTGTTGGGCGATGACGGGAAAAACTCGACTGTGGTGGGGAGATCAGGGGCTTCCATGGTGCCAATATCGTTGCGTCCCGGTGCTGTGCCGACTCGGAGAGTTAAGTTGCTGGAATCAACAGATTTTTCAGGAAGGGATTTATTCAAATCACATGCATACTTGCCTGCGATAACGGGCTGGAAGCCCCCCTCTCCAGACTCATACACAGGGCCGGGATGGCTGCAGAACGTTGACGGTAGTGACTCGACTGTGACGAGGGGATTGGGGGCTTCCGAAAGACTTGCAGGCGTGCATCCCGGTGATGAAGTAAAAACTGAAGAAGCGTTTTGGAAGACCCTCTCCCCACTCCCACACATAGGCCCGGGACGGCTGCAGATCGCTGGCGGGAATGGCTCGACTACGGTGAGGGGATCGAGGGCTTCCACAATACTATTCTCGGTGCGTCCCGGTATTCGGCTAACACTAGTTGTTTCTTGAGGTGCTGTTTTCAAACTTCCTTGAAATAAGCTGGAATCGGAGAGCGAATCAGGTCTTGTCGAGCTTGTAGGAAAGTTGTACTTGCCTGTAGTTGCGTTTTGGAAGACCCTTTCCCCACACCCATACGTAGGGCCGAGACGGCTGTAAGTCGCTGGCGGGAATGGCTCGACTACGATGGGGCGCTCGAGGGCTTCCATAGTGCTGAGTTCCATGCGTCCCGGTGTTTGGCTTAAAAACCATGCGTGTGAAGGTGCATCCAAAACCGGTAGAAATATGCTGGAATCGGAAAGCGAATCAGGTGTTGTCGGGCTAACAGCAAAATCGTACTTGCCTGCAGTAGCGTTTTGGAAGACCCTCTCCCCACACCCACACGTAGGGCCGGGACGGCTGCAGGTCGCTTGCTGGAATGGAACGACTGCGGTGGGGGGATCGAGAGCTTCCATTACACTAAATTCGATGCGTCCCGGTGTAAAAGCAAGTGATTGAATGTCATTACGTGGAGCATCAAATCGTTTTCCTTTGCAAATTATTAACGCTGCATCGCAACTACCGGTGGAGTACCCGTTGTTGGCGTCAGAAATATAGCGGAGGGCTTCCGAAATTTTTGAGTTGAATATTCCTTAAACTCACGAAACATTATGCCTTTCGGCCAAGTCGAAGGGTCAAGCGCGTTTGTCTTAAGTGAAGGGTCCAAACCAATTTTGAAGGAGATGAAGGTCATGTTGCTTGTATCTCTCCCTTTGGCCACCAGTTTGATAACCTCTGGGTCTTGGGTCAAATCAAGGTTTGCTCGAATCAATGCCAAAATTTCCTCGTTGGTGACATCAGGACGTATTCGAGACAAATAGAGCCAAAATTTGTTCACTGGTTGAGCGGTGATTGAAACGGATACTGTATTCTGGCCAACATGCTTGGTACCAGATTGACATTCGAACGCCTTTTGCTCTAAATCAGGTCCACGAGGTCGTTTGGCAGCTCGCGTTTGTCCGATTTGGGGCCATTGCCTGATCGCTGGTGATTGCATACACGGTTCGGGCTTATGCGATAACAGCTTTATCTCCGTATGTAAACTACTGATTGCCTCAGTGAGATACACCAACGGAGATTTTTCATCAGCCGCCTTAGTAATAGAACGGAGATGTGAATTTTCAAATAGCTCAGCACATTTATCGCACATCCAAAACAAGTTTTTGCGATGCGGCATGAAGTAGCCTAAAAGTGCCCGTGACACATTTGAACATGTCATATGGAACATGCCACCGCAGTATCCTCGGCATGTGACAAATTCTATGCCAGTAATCGCTTCATCGCACTTGGCGCAATTTTTGATTTCACTCATCGCTACACACGTGGTTTATCGTAATCGCCTTAAAGTATGTACACGCAATACAGCCACAACAGCACAACGGGGACGGAAATTTACTCCAAACAATAACAATGGTGACGATTATTTGCCAGAAGATAAAAGGCAAACGAATGAAAATGATGAAACGATGAAACTGCAAATTGCGAATGGTACGGCACATACAATGATCGATGCTATCAACAGTTCGACACCAAACAATCAATTATATCACTTCGTCAACAAATAAAATCGAACAAGTGTCGAAAACACAACTTAAATTGCAAAATCGAAGGCGCGAAACAAAGCACAGCTAGCACACTAATATACACTTCTGAATGGATGAAGTTAAAATAATATGAACGTATGAAAATCCACGCTTCAAGTACAACAAGTTTAATATGGAAATTGAAGTTGATAAAAACACTAATAATTGTTTATTGACCGCGGAACACGTTAATATTAAATTTGATTGGTGTCGTGTTGTTCCTGAGATTCAAGTTTTGAGATGTTTCAAATGTGGAGAATTTGGACATATGAGCATGGATTGTAAAAATAATGTAGCATGCTCTAAATGTAGTGAAAGTCACACGACATCTGAGTGCACACCGACGGCTTTGAAATGTATTAATTGTAAAAAACGAATAACGAACGTAAAACGAACTTGGACGTAAACCATGGCGCGTTTAGTTATGAATGTGAAATTTTCAAGCGATTATATGAACGAAAAAAAAACAGCCTGCATTTCAATGAATAGCAGCCAAGTTTCAGAAGCAATGTGAGTAAATTCGATATTTTGTACTTCAATATCGCCGGGTTGTCTACAAACTACATAGAATTGCGTTAGATTGTAGAGGAAAAACGTCCATATTTAGTCTTTTTTATCAGAAACGCATATAGAGCATTTCTCTGTCAAATGAGCAAATGACTGAACTCGACCCTCTCCGATTTGGATGAAACTTTGCACATGTCTTCGGAATTGGTGACGATGGTTTTTCCGCCGGTGAAGGGAATTTTTTGACTCAAGACAAATTTTTCAAAAGGGCGTATGTGTTTTGTCAAGCGTATTTTTCAAAAACTCATAACTCGAAAACCGTTGGTTGTAATAAAATTGCGTCTGAAAAGAAGTTGTAGTTAATTAATTTGACTTTATGAAAAAAATATGTACACCGTAAAAAAAAATTGTCCTCAAAAAAAAAAAAAAAAACTTCAAAATCAATTAGCAAATCTGTAGAACGTACGATTTTTATAATTTTTTTTTTTCAAGAAGGCTTTGAGTCATGAAAAGAAGAATAAAAGTTGTTCTACGATGGAGCAACTTAAGATAAAAAAGTTCTTAGAAGCAAGAAGAAATCAATTTCTTTCTTTATTGTTATTTTTGCATAAACCACCAAATTTAAGGAATATAATACGATTTTTCTAGTAATTTTAAACAAAAATGCTGTTGGTGAGCAACATTCTAAATGTATCCGTTTTCGTGATAATTTGAAATTAATGTCGAAAAAATGGCTTTTTCCATGAAAATATCCCTTTTTCAAATGTTAGTCGTGATTGTCCATCTGCAAAAGTATTCTTTTCAAATTGTACATGAAATTTTCTACAATATACCTTTATTACCGAGAATACTAGACAAACTGTTTCCTGATATATACTGTAGGTAACACGACAAAATTTGCTGCTTTTACTTACAGTATATTATGAAATAGGTTTTCACCCGAAACAAAAATAATTAGTATTCATGTTAGTGTACAAGTGTATTTTGTTCAGGTAGAAACATAATGTATTTAATTAGTTAAACTGTTTATACCAGTAAGAGTGCAATTGTTACGCCCATTTATACCTATTCATGCATTCCCTTTGGTGTTGACAGAAAATATAATATACATGCATACCCCTGCACATACCAATATATTTTTTTTTTGTTTTTGCATTAATAACCATTTTTTAATAATATAATACGATTCTTTTAATGATTTCAAACAAAAGTGCTGTTGGTGAGCAACATTCTAAATGTATCCGTTTTCGAGATAATTTGAAATTAATGTCGAAAAAATGACTTTTTCCATGCAAATATCCCTTTTTCAAATGTTAGTCGTGATTGTCCACCTGCAAAAGTATTCTTTTCAAATTGTACATAAAATTTTCTACAATATACCTTTTATTACCGAGAATACTAGACAAACTGATTCCTGATATTTACTGTTGGTAACACGACAAAATTTGCTGCTTTTACTTACAGTATATTATGAAAACCTAACCCGAAACAAAAATAATTAGTATTCATGTTTGTGTACAAGCGTATTTTGTTCAGGTAGAAACATAATGTATTTAATTAGTTAAACTGTCTATACCATTAAGAATACAATTGTTACGCCCATTTATACCTATTCATGCATTCCCTTTGGTGTTGACAGAAAATATAATTTACATAAATACCCCTGCACATACCAATATTTCAAAAAAGTACCTAAAGTGCGTACCTAGTACGTATAAAAAGGATTACATTAAAAAGTCATGACATCAGTTTAACAGTGTCTTTCATAAGTAGCGTAAAGTTTAAAACGATTTGAAATGGAACTCGAAACAAAGCATTGTGGTAAACCTTTTTGTGAAATCGGGAGACGGTGTTCGCCTAAACTTAGAAATTTAACTGACAAGTTAATTGAAAAACTTTTATCCAGTGTACGCTCCATTTGGACACGTCATTAAGAGTTTGTGATTCATGTCGGTTATATTCGTATCGTCGTAATCCTGTCGAAAGAGTGGAGCAACCAGAAAACGGTGGACATGACGAAGCACCAACCACATCACGGAACGATTTGGAGAAAATACCATCGGCAGCTTCAATTACCTCGGCATCTTCTCAGGACAGTGACCTACCGGATTATTCCAGGATACACAACATTGAGTTATTCAATATTGGAATTGCAGGAATAAATGTGTCTCCGATATCCATTAGAGAATTTAAAAACGATAAATACCGTCGGCCAAAATTTGCCGAAATTGAAGCAGGTATTAGAAAATATCTATTCAGCTTACCACCACAAGAAGAAATCGAAGAGTTAACTACATTGAAACATTGAGCAGATAACGAGCAAATTTGAAACAAACAAATACCTTGCATTACAAGCACAAGAATTGGCAGCCGAAAATGGAGTATTGGCTACCCCCAACGACAGATCGGGGATGGAAACTGGGTAATAAAGCTGGGTGTTTGGATTCGTAAGACCGTTCTGCTAATCTAAGTCGCCCTCCCACCCTCAAGACACCTTGTTGATCAAGCAATGGATTGAGAAGCCGTACAGAAGATTGCCTCTTCAGTGGACAATTTTGCTCAAGATCTCGTAGCTCTTCTTGGAAACCGTCTGCTTGCGCGAGGCGGACTAGTTTGATTCTGGCGTGTGAAAGCTGCTCAACAGATAGCGACAGGCTTGGATTAGGACCAGCAAAAGCGGTAGGATGTGTTCTAATTTTCGACCGGACGTTGTTGGTGAATCACATGCAGTATGCCATTATACGGGTTAGGCGAGAAAACTGGGTGTTGGTACCACTGACAGCAAGGTGCACGTTCTCAGCCGATAGCAGGTGCTATCGGGCGTAGATTTGAGTTTTTTCTAGCCATCCTGGCAACCGCACCCGATCAGCGGATTACGTTGTTGCCCAAAAGAAGATTTAACCCGAAGAATTTAACCCGAACTGGAATCAGTCATCATCATCGCCAGTCAGTTGCACTTTAACCTGTAGTGAGAACAGTTGTAAAATAAAAGTTGTTTTGTGAGACCCTTTTTCTCGTGCCTGTGCTTGCCTGTGTTGTCACTGCTCACCGTTCAACCATCTCGAAACACAACGTAGGACCTTTTTTCTTTGGTAAGCGCCAACATAATTTGGTGCCGTGACCAGGATACGTCGACACCGTCCGGGATCCAGCATCCAATAGAAGCACGTGGGACGATCCACTGGGCGCTACCATCTTGTTCCTGATTATTCATAAACCCAAGGTTTGAACAATCGGGCATCAGCCGGAGTTATTGATTGCTGCAAAGCCATTTTGAGCACATCCGAATACCGCCATTGTGAAGGCATTCCGCCTGAGTTCTTTGTATCGGTCGAACACCGCCATCACGTTTCGACCAACCAGCGCCATCGCAGTTGCTGACTTCAAGCCACGCCGTTCTGCCATTGTGTCCCCAGCTATTCATTGGTTTTCTGGAAGCATCGACCTATTCCATTCATCCCGCTCTACGATCCGGGCTCAACCCGCACGGACCGTGCACAACATCGTTCCAGTTTGCAGTTTTTAACAAAAATACAAGGCACTTTCTTGCCTTGGAATCGGTGAGTACCGTTCCAATTGATTTTTTACCACCTGTCGGGTCTACCGTGGTCTTTTTGTTCGGCAGATCGACATCGTTCGTCGCTTTCCGTCTGCATGATGGCATCGTCGCAAAACGTGGCAATACTGGCTTCGAGGAGGACCACCATGATCGAGGCTTTGGGTCGGGCAGAGGCATTCGTGGAACACTTCGTGGAACAACGAGACCAGTCGCAGGTTTTCATCCGCTTGGAGTATCTCAACAGCATGTGGGCTACTTTGGAGGAGGTGCAGTGTCAGCTGGAGGACAACGAGACAACTGAGGAAGGTAGGCAACACCATCGTAACGTTCGTGCCGACTTTGAACCTCGGCTATTCAAAATTAAAGCAGATCTTGTTTCGAAGCTTCCTGTTATCAATCAAAACAATCGCATCCCTGAATCTGGTTCTCATGCTTCCGCTCTATCTAGCTTAAAATTGCCTACTATTTCGCTTCCTGAATTCGACGGGGACTACATGCAATGGTTAGGATTTCATGATACGTTCTTCGCTTTGATTCACTCCAACACCGAGGTATCAGCGATCCAAAAATTCCACTACTTAAGGGCGGCTCTGAAGGGCGAGGCAGCGCAGTTGATTGAGTCCATTTCAATCAGCTCCGCAAACTACATTTTGGCTTGGCAAACTCTCGTCGACAGATACGCTAACGATTACTTGTTGAAGAAACGACACCTTCAGGCTCTGTTCGAAGTCTCTTCGGTCCGGAAAGAATCTGCAACATCGCTGCATGGTCTGGTGGACGAGTTTCAGCGCCACACGAAAATTTTGTGTCAACTTGGAGAGCCGACTGCTTCCTGGAGCAGCATTCTGGAGCACCTGCTGTGTACGAAGCTTCCGGATGAGACGCTTAAGGCCTGGGAAGTCCACGCATCGAGCAGTGACCAACCGAACTACGATTGTTTGATCGAATTCCTTCAGCGTCGAATGCGAGTGCTGGAGTCCATCTTAGTCAACCATCATCAGCCCATGGCCACTGCTACTGAAGCCACTGCTACGACCAAGAAGCCACCTCATTACCGTCTTTCATCGTACGCATCCACGTACAACGCGAGTAGCAAGTGTCCAGCCTGCCCTTCAGTGGACAATTTTGCTCAAGATCTCGTAGCTCTTCTTGGAAACCGTCTGCTTGCGCGAGGCGGACTAGTTTGATTCTGGCGTGTGAAAGCTGCTCAACAGATAGCGACAGGCTTGGATTAGGACCAGCAAAAGCGGTAGGATGTGTTCTAATTTTCGACCGGACGTTGTTGGTGAATCACATGCAGTATGCCATTATACGGGTTAGGCGAGAAAACTGGGTGTTGGTACCACTGACAGCAAGGTGCACGTTCTCAGCCGATAGCAGGTGCTATCGGGCGTAGATTTGAGTTTTTTCTAGCCATCCTGGCAACCGCACCCGATCAGCGGATTACGTTGTTGCCCAAAAGAAGATTTAACCCGAAGAATTTAACCCGAACTGGAATCAGTCATCATCATCGCCAGTCAGTTGCACTTTAACCTGTAGTGAGAACAGTTGTAAAATAAAAGTTGTTTTGTGAGACCCTTTTTCTCGTGCCTGTGCTTGCCTGTGTTGTCACTGCTCACCGTTCAACCATCTCGAAACACAACGTAGGACCTTTTTTCTTTGGTAAGCGCCAACATAATTTGGTGCCGTGACCAGGATACGTCGACACCGTCCGGGATCCAGCATCCAATAGAAGCACGTGGGACGATCCACTGGGCGCTACCATCTTGTTCCTGATTATTCATAAACCCAAGGTTTGAACAATCGGGCATCAGCCGGAGTTATTGATTGCTGCAAAGCCATTTTGAGCACATCCGAATACCGCCATTGTGAAGGCATTCCGCCTGAGTTCTTTGTATCGGTCGAACACCGCCATCACGTTTCGACCAACCAGCGCCATCGCAGTTGCTGACTTCAAGCCACGCCGTTCTGCCATTGTGTCCCCAGCTATTCATTGGTTTTCTGGAAGCATCGACCTATTCCATTCATCCCGCTCTACGATCCGGCTCAACCCGCACGGACCGTGCACAACATCGTTCCAGTTTGCAGTTTTTAACAAAAATACAAGGCACTTTCTTGCCTTGGAATCGGTGAGTACCGTTCCAATTGATTTTTTACCACCTGTCGGGTCTACCGTGGTCTTTTTGTTCGGCAGATCGACATCGTTCGTCGCTTTCCGTCTGCATGATGGCATCGTCGCAAAACGTGGCAATACTGGCTTCGAGGAGGACCACCATGATCGAGGCTTTGGGTCGGGCAGAGGCATTCGTGGAACACTTCGTGGAACAACGAGACCAGTCGCAGGTTTTCATCCGCTTGGAGTATCTCAACAGCATGTGGGCTACTTTGGAGGAGGTGCAGTGTCAGCTGGAGGACAACGAGACAACTGAGGAAGGTAGGCAACACCATCGTAACGTTCGTGCCGACTTTGAACCTCGGCTATTCAAAATTAAAGCAGATCTTGTTTCGAAGCTTCCTGTTATCAATCAAAACAATCGCATCCCTGAATCTGGTTCTCATGCTTCCGCTCTATCTAGCTTAAAATTGCCTACTATTTCGCTTCCTGAATTCGACGGGGACTACATGCAATGGTTAGGATTTCATGATACGTTCTTCGCTTTGATTCACTCCAACACCGAGGTATCAGCGATCCAAAAATTCCACTACTTAAGGGCGGCTCTGAAGGGCGAGGCAGCGCAGTTGATTGAGTCCATTTCAATCAGCTCCGCAAACTACATTTTGGCTTTGCAAACTCTCGTCGACAGATACGCTAACGATTACTTGTTGAAGAAACGACACCTTCAGGCTCTGTTCGAAGTCTCTTCGGTCCGGAAAGAATCTGCAACATCGCTGCATGGTCTGGTGGACGAGTTTCAGCGCCACACGAAAATTTTGTGTCAACTTGGAGAGCCGACTGCTTCCTGGAGCAGCATTCTGGAGCACCTGCTGTGTACGAAGCTTCCGGATGAGACGCTTAAGGCCTGGGAAGTCCACGCATCGAGCAGTGACCAACCGAACTACGATTGTTTGATCGAATTCCTTCAGCGTCGAATGCGAGTGCTGGAGTCCATCTTAGTCAACCATCATCAGCCCATGGCCACTGCTACTGAAGCCACTGCTACGACCAAGAAGCCACCTCATTACCGTCTTTCATCGTACGCATCCACGTACAACGCGAGTAGCAAGTGTCCAGCCTGCAACCAGGATGACAACCAGGAACTTTTGATGAAATGCGTGAAATTTAACGGCTTCTCACACTCCGAACGGGAGCAGTTCGTCTCGAATAAGCGTCTCTGCTACAATTGTTTGAAAGGTAACCATCAAGTTCGGAATTGTCCATCAAATTTCCGTTGCAGGCACTGCAACCAGCGTCACCATAGCATGTTGCATTCAGGCGAAACCACGAAACCTATTAACGAAGCACCGTCAACTCGTACATCCATGTCGACTCCATCAGTGGAATCAAACGATCGCTCTACAGTAGATCCGGTTCCTCAATCGACTAGTGCAGCCTCTGAAGCAGTTCCCCGTGTCGTTGCCAGTGCATCCGCTCCACAACCTCGTGAAGATGTTTTTCTTTTGACGGTATTGGTGAAGGTCGTCGATGCGTACGGCCAGGATCATCTAGCTCGTGCCCTCCTCGACAGCGCTTCACAGCCCAACCTCATTAACGATCGCTTTGAACGCAGACTGCATCTAAGGAGGGATCCTGTCAACGTGACCATCCAGGGGGCTGGAAAACTATCGAAGAACGTTCGTGAGTCAATCTACACTCGGATCAAATCGCGAAACGAACATTTCGAATGCGGTGTAGAATTTCTGTTGATGGATACTGTGACCGCCGATCTTCCTGCAAAGGATATCTCAGTAAAGGACTGGCAAATTCCGAACAGCTTGGCACTAGCAGACCCTTCATTCAACAAGAGCCAGCAAATCGATATGGTGCTGGGTGCCAAACATTTCCACTCCTTCTTCCCTAGCACCGCTCGTCTTCAGTTGGCCGAGAATCTTCCAATACTGATTGACAGCGTATTCGGCTGGGTCGTCACGGGGTCCGCTAGCACGATTCATCCAATTCAACAGCAATCTGCTATTCCCAACATTGTTTCAGTTTCGATGATGACCCTCGAAGAGAGTATGGAACGCTTCTGGAAGACTGAGGAATTAACTGTCGGTGAAAACTACTCAGTTGAAGAACGCCATTGCGAGAATATCTACCAATCCACCACGACTAGAAACGACACAGGACGCTACATCGTCCGCCTTCCTCGGAAACCAAACTTCGATACGATGCTTGGGGATTCCAAAAACAGTGCTATTCGACGTTACGATCTGCTCGAGAGAAGACTGGATCGGGATCCTACCTTGAAAGAGGAGTACCACAAATTCATGAAGGAGTACCTCTCCCTCAGCCATATGCGATTGGTCGAGACGGACGACGGAACTAGCTCCCATACCTATTATCTACTCCACCATCCCGTAAGAAAGGAAGACAGCACGACTACCAAAGTTCGAGTCGTTTTCGACGGATCAGCTCGTACTTCTACCGGCTTCTCTTTGAACGAAGCTCTTTGCGTTGGACCGCTAGTTCAAGATGAACTTCTTTCAATAATTTTGCGGTTTCTCACGTATCCAGTAGCTGTAGTCGGAGACATTGCCAATATGTACAGGCAAGTGCTGCATCATCCCGATGATTTTCCTCTACTCCGCATACTGTTCCGTTTCGACAAAAGCACTCCCGTTCAGACATATGAACTACAGACAGTGACCTATGGCCTAGCCCCATCTTCCTTTCTGGCAACCCGTACGCTTCAGCAGCTCGCAAAGGAAGAAGGAGACGCGTATCCGTTGGCTGGCCCATCCTTACGTAAGAACTTCTACGTTGATGATTTCATTGGAGGAGCGAATTCGGTCGAGGAAGCTATCCAGCTTCGGGGGGAGCTATCTGAGCTACTCAACAAAGGAGGATTCGAGCTAAGGAAGTGGACCTCAAACCGCTTAGAAGTTCTTCAAGGCCTCCAAGATGACCAAATCGGTACGAAATCAAGCATGCAGTTCAGTCCCAACGAAACTATCAAGGCTCTGGGCATTCGTTGGGAACCTGAAACGGATCAACTTCGCTTCGACTCACAAATACTGCAACGGGATAATCCACCCACAAAGCGATCGATCTTATCGGACATCGCCAGATTGTTTGATCCACTCGGTTTAATTGCACCAGTAGTTGTCCGAGCAAAAATTCTAATGCAGGAGTTGTGGTCACTTGCTTGCGGCTGGGATAATCCGGTACCAAAAACCATTTGTACGAAGTGGGAACAGTTTCGTCAAGAACTACCAAAAATCGCCGTTTACAGAGTCGACCGTTACGCATTTCTACCAGAGGCTTCCGTGGAACTGCACACCTTTGCCGATGCTTCAACATTTGCGTATGGAGCATGCACATATGTTCGCTGTTCAAACGTCCAAGAAATCTTAAAAATCCGTCTACTGGCTTCGAAGAGCAAAGTCGCTCCTTTGAAACGATTGTCTATCGCCCGGCTAGAGTTGTGTGCTTGCGTGTTGGCTGCACACTTGCACCATCGTGTGAAGGAGTCTATCGGCGTTCACGTGTCAGCATCGTTCTTCTGGTCAGACTCATCGGTATGTCTTTACTGGCTTCGAGCGCCACCGAGTACATGGAAAACGTTCGTTGCGAATAGGGTTTCGGAGGTACAGCATTACACCCACGGAGGAAGATGGAATCACATATCCGGTACAGAGAATCCCGCCGACCTTGTCTCTCGCGGAATGTCCGTCGAAGATTTCATCAGCAGCGATATTTGGAAGCATGGTCCAGCTTGGTTGGCTCAACCTCAGCACACCTGGCCAATTTCGGAGCCAGTCGTCGAATCTGTGGATGAATTGGAAGAAAAAACAGTCGTCGTATCAGTTCAAACAACGTCCAGCATCAATTCGTGGTTTCTGCGGTGGTCATCGTATACACGGCTACTCCACACAATAGGCTACTGCCTTCGTTTCGCTGATAAAGCCCGCTCTAAGACTAGAACACAGCCAATTGCAGCCCGCCAAGAGAGCAACCTCAGCCCAGAAATACTTACCGTTAAAGAGTTTGCCCGTGCCAATGCCCTCCTAATCAGATTTGCCCAACAAGATGCCTTCAAGGACGAACTGAAAGAGCTACAGCGAGGAAATCCAGTCTCGAAGCATTCGTGTACTCGGCGTCTACAACCATTTCTCGATTCAGTAGAAATCATGCGAGTTGGAGGTCGTCTTGACCTTTCCCAGCTTCCCTACCAATCGAAACACCCTGCCCTCCTCCCAAAGAATCATCCGTTTTCCCGGCTAATCTGCGAGCATCATCATCGTTTACTTCTTCATGGCGGCGGGCGTCTTCTGTTGTCTACAATCCGTGAGGAATACTGGCCGCTCAATGGCAGAAACTTAGTGAAAAGCGTCGTCAGGAGCTGCTTTCGTTGTACACGTCATCGCCCAGTCCTTGCTCAGCAGCAAATAGGGCAGCTACCGATCTCGAGGGTTGTTCAGAGTCTTCCGTTCTCGGTTACAGGTGTCGACTATGCTGGTCCCCTGTATGTAAAGCCGATTCACAAACGTGCCACCCCCGCAAAAGCTTACCTGGCAGTGTTCATTTGTTTCTCCACTAAAGCTGTCCACCTGGAACTAGTTGGAGATTTGTCCACTCAAGGATTCTTGGCCGCCCTACGCAGGTTCATTTCAAGACGTGGAATTCCAACCCACATCCATTCAGATAATGGCAAAAATTGTGAAGGAGCAAAAAGAGAAATAGCGGAGTTGTTTACCAGATTTAGCAGCACGAAGGAACAGGGAGAAATTGCCTCCACATGTGCCCTCCATGGAATCACTTGGCATTTGACTCCCCCAAAAGCACCACACTTCGGTGGCCTATGGGAAGCGGCGGTCAAAACTGCCAAAAAGCATTTATTTCGGCAACTCGGAAACATTCGGCTTTCTTTCGAAGGCTATTGCACAGTCCTGCATCAGATTGAAGCTGCCATGAACTCTCGCCCACTGCTACCCATGTCCGACGATCCAAATTACCTGGCAGCGCTGACGCCGGCACATTTCCTCATCGGAACATTGTTGATCGCCTTGCCCGACCCAGACCTCCAGCATCGACCGATCGGCACTCTCGGTATGTACCAAAATTGGCAGCTGCTAGTTCAGAAATTCTGGAGCCATTGGCGGTCGGAATACCTACAGGAGTTGTTGGAGGACACGAAATTTGCTGCCCGAAACGACAAGATCCAGCCCGGAAGGATGGTCATCCTTGTCGATGAAATGCAGCCAGCTATCCGTTGGCCACTCGCTCGCATCACCGAACTGCACCCTGGAAAGGACAAATTAGCACGCGTCGTTAGCCTTCGCACCGCTAAAGGAATCATCACCAGACCAATTACCAAAATATGCCTACTGCCACTTGCGGAATCGATCATCGAAGAAGAGCAACGAGATTCTTCAGTTACAGACCATCATTGCGAGCAACGAGGATGAATAGTTAGCTAAAAATAGAAGAAATTAAATGATTAGAATAATACTTACCTGTAGAACAATGTAATAGCCAATAATTGTTACCGTTTTGTTATGTTTGTTATTGATAGTTAATCAAGGCGACGGGTATGTTGGTACCACTGACAGCAAGGTGCACGTTCTCACCCGATAGCAGGTTCTATCAGGCGTAGATTTGAGTTTTTTCTAGCCATCCTGGCAACCGCACCCGATCAGCTGATTACGTTGTTGCCCAAAAGAAGATTTAACCCGAAGAATTTAACCCGAACTGGAATCAGTCATCATCATCGCCAGTCAGTTGCACTTTAACCTGTAGTGAGAACAGTTGTAAAATAAAAGTTGTTTTGTGAGACCCCTTTTCTCGTGCCTGTGCTTGCCTGTGTTGTCACTGCTCACCGTTCAACCATCTCGAAACACAACGTAGGACCTTTTTTCTTTGGTAAGCGCCAACACTGGGAGTATCGGGAGAAGATTGCGTTGTATTTCGGCTCAGCTCGGGAAAAGGCAGCAATCAATGGTTTGCGTTCACTATCTGCTTCGGGTGACACGATCTGCTTCGAAATTTTCCATTCAACTTCAGGACGGGATAACCAGTCAGGTCCTGTTTTCCAGAGTGTGCTGTCCAAGAAATCTGCAACTTTCATCCCACGAGACAGCAAATCAGCGGGATTTTGGGAGCCCACTACATGATTCCATCGCATACCATGCGTAGTTGTCTGAATTTCTGACACTTTATTGGCCACAAATGTCTTCCACGTACTAGAAGGGGATTTTAGCCATTGCAGCGTCACCGTGGAATCAGACCAGAGAAAAGATCCAGCGGTTTTCACGTCCAAGGTTTCGATGGTTTGACAATGCAGCTGAGCTGCGATTACGGCGGCACACAGTTCAAGTTTTGGAATTGATAGCCTTTTAAGCGGTGCCACACGAGTTTTAGCAGTCAGCAGTAGGGTTCTAATATTGCCTTCTGAATCCACGGAACGTGCGTAGGTGCAAGCCCCGTAAGAGCTTCTGATGCATCTGCAAAGGTATGAATTTGTATCTCTGAATTGGGTAGGAAGGCGAAGCGATCAATTCGAAAGCTGGACAAATTCGGAAGTTCATGGTAATACAATTCCCACTTCTGCTTCAAAGTATCTGGGATTTCATCATCCCAGGAACATGATGTCAGCCAGAGCTCCTGCATCAACAATTTTCCTCGTACGACGATGGGTGCTACTAAACCCAATGGGTCAAATAACTGAGCAATGGCTGTGCGAAGAACATTTTGATTCACGTGATAATTGAAACGGAATTGGTCTCGTTCTGGCTCCCAGCAGATGCCTAGGGTCTTGACAGTTTCGCCTGAATCAAACTGAACATTCGATTGAAGTCCTATGCAATCTGCTTCTAAACCTTCGAGAACCTCCAGCTTGTTCGATGTCCATTTACAAATGGGGAATCCTCCTTTCGCCAGACGCTCTGTCAACTCGACGCGCAATTGGATGGCTTCTGGAACGGAATCGGCTCCTCCTATTAAGTCGTCGACGTAGAACGATTTTTGTAATGCAGGCCCACCGAGGGAATAGGAATTCCCTTCATCGGCTGCTAGTTGCAGCAGAGTGCGCGTTGCCAGGAATGATGACGGGGCAAGGCCATATGTGACTGTCTGAAGTTCATAAACAGAGAGAGGGTCGGTAGAACAAGGTCGCCAGATGATTCTTTGGAGCTGGGCATCGTCGACATGGATTAGTATCTGGCGGTACATCTTGGCGATGTCCGCAATGAATGCTACGAGAAATTTGCGGATCCTGATCACCAAGGTCAGGAGATCATCCTGTATGACTGGTCCCACACATAGTGCATCATTTAAAGAGAACCCAGAAGCTGTCTTGCTGGATCCGTCGAACACGACACGTGTTTTAGTTGTCGTGCTAGCTACTTTTATGACCGGATGGTGTGGAAGGTAGAACGCTGGCATATTATAAAGTTCGACTTCTTGGACAAGGCGCATGTGTTCTATGGATGCATACTCCTCCATAAAGTCCACTTAGTCCACCTTCAACTCAGGTTTGCTGGCAAAACGTCCTTCAAGCATAGTGAACCGCCGCAGAGCTGTCTGTTTGGAGTCTCCGATCATGACATCGAAGTTTTCACGCTTTGGGTAGCGCACCACATAACGTCCTTCTTTGGTTCGGAAAACGGTCGATGCGTAGTAGTCCTCACAAAATTTTTCTTCCATCGAGACTGCAGGTCTGATATTGATCTCCTCAGTCTTCCAAAATCTCTCCATGCTTTCTTCGAGTGATGACATCGAAACAGTTACAGTCTTGCATGACACGGAATTCTTGGATAAGGGAACTAAGTGATCTCCACCTGCGACGATCCATCCAAACTCGCTATCTACAAGAACCGGAAGAGAATTAGACAACTGGATTCTGGCGGATGTGGGGAAGAAATCAAAGAAATGCTGTGACCCCAGTATCAGATCCACATTACTAGAACAGTTGAAGCCAGGATCAGCTAGGAAAGTATCTTTGGGAAGTTTCCAATGGTCTACTGACACAGTACTGGCAGTAAGACTTGATGTCAGCTTCCGTAGGATCAGAAATGACACGTTGCGTGTAAAGTTTCCCTTTCGTGAGCGTATTTCGGTAGTTACGGACTCAGTGGCATTTTCCGGTTTTTCTCCAATACCTTGAACCTCAACGTTGGATTTTTGGCGTTTTAGTCGCAGTAATTGAGCCAAACGATCCGTCATCAAATTTGGCTGGGATCCGCTGTCAAGCAAAGCACGTGCATAATGCTCCTTGCCATACACATCCACGATTCGAAGGACAACAGTAAGCATGAAAACAGTAGGAACAGGATCTCGGGCAACACTGGCGCATTGTACATCATCAGGTTTGGTGATTGCAGAAGCAGATTGAACTCGGCGTTGGTCGTTGGATGAGGAGTTGCTTGACGACGGCGTACGGTTGGAAATTCCTTGGCCTGCTGTGGAAATGGAATCTTGGTTTGATGAATTGGACGCATTAGAGAATGCAGTGTGAAGAAGAGAATGGTGGCGCCTTCTACACACTCGACATGTGTAATTCGATGAACAATCACGTGCAAAGTGATCTCGCCGGAAGCAATTCACACAAAGGCGTTTAGAATACACTAGACGTAGCCTCTCGAGAGCAGCCATAGCCATGAAGCGAGGACATTTTACAAGCAGATGGTGGCTGTCACAGGCATAGCACTTGGGGAAAGTAGTTTCTGTTACGGCGTGGGATGACATCTTGACGAACGGTTGTTTGCGGAAGTGTGGTCCACTCGGCTGGGATGCGAAAGTATGTTGAACGCCATGATGGTTGGCCGAAATCGATTCAAGTACACGAACTCGTGTTTCCAAAAATTCGACCATACAGGAATAGCGACCGATCAACGACGGATGCTGCATGATCTTCCCAAACTTTAATGGTGTCATCGTGAAGTTTTGAGCATAGCAAATGCTCCAGCAAGGTACTCCATGAATTCGTAGGCTCACCCAACTGCTGAAGGATCTTCACGTGTCGTAGAAATTCATCCAGGGTTGAGTGTAATGTCGCTGCCGTCTCCTTCTTCATGCGTTGAACCTCCATTAGGTCCTGCAGGTGTCGCTTTTTTAGTAGATATTCGTTGGAATAACGGCTAAATAACGAATTCCACGCCAGTGGATAGTTTGCAGCATTGATTGCAGTCGTCTCGATGAGCTACGCTGCCTCTCCTTTAAGAGCAGCGCGCAAATAATGAAATTTTTGAATCACGGGCAACTCCTCGTTGTCGTGAATGAGGGCTTGAAACGTGTCATGGAAAGTTAGCCACTGACGGTAATCACCGTCGAATTCTGGGAGCGAAATAGAAGGCAACTTCAAACTAGACAAGGTAGAAGGTAGACGAGAGGGGGTTTCATGAGGGCGACTGGCTTGTAAAGGAATTGGCGGAGGCAGTTTGGCTTTCAGGCTGGCTTTAATGCGGAAAAGCTTCGGTTCAAATGAAGTACGAATATCGAGATTGGCGGTCTTACCCTCACTGGTAGTCTGTAGGTCCTCAATCGAAACTCGCACTTCTTCAATCGATGTCCAAAGCGTGTCCAGGTTTTCCAGGCGTAGTGGTACCTCAAGCTCATCCCGTCCGGCGTCGTATTCCACCACGAAGCGTTCTACACGACCCAGTTGAGCCAATAGTGTAATCCTCCGGTTGGTCAGCAGCTGCAAGCTGGATACACTGTTTTCCGTCGGCATCGTATGAAAAGAGGGCTGCGTACGTTGAACTTGATGATTCGTTGATGTATCAAAAAACGGCCGCCGCAATGCAGCAAGAAACTCTGGCTGCCACCAAGCGGAAGTGGAACACTGTCACGGGTTGGTATGTCGACGGGAAATCGGCTTATCGTCAGGGATGCTCGACGGTGCGAATATAATAGGTGGTGTGATCGTCTAGTAGGTATGGTTCGCTAGCAGCACCGATGGCGTAGGATCATGCAAAAGGAAAAAAAATCAGTGGGGTTGTGTACAAGACACGACCGGTTGACGTAGACTACGTTAAACCAAGTGATGCATTATAATGTCAGGGAAATTCTGTGTGGTTATTATTAGCGTTAAAATGGTTTCAATGATTCGTGCCGGTCGCTTACCCTTACCGATAGAAGCCGTTTAAGTCACAATATGACGGGTGCAGCTCTTATGGGACATTAGACCAGCGTTTTGAAGCCAGTATGTAAGAAAATGCTATTGTACGCTCTTGAGATATTATTTGGTGGCCCTGAAAAGGACCGTTTGGTTGTATGAAGTCAGTGCGTGGGAAAATTTTGTTGTACACTCTTTATAACTCTTTGGTGGCCCTGAAAAGAGCCTTTTGGTTTAAATGATGACACGGTCATGGTTGCACGTTTTACGATGGACTATTTTTAAGGCCTAGAAGATAGTTGAGGATCTTATAGGGAATATAAAATTATTAGATTAATGATAGTTTTGCTCATTCTTATAATCATAATCGCTTAACATTACTAATTGTTTATTCGTATGTCATACTGTGCCTGAATGGCCTGCATCTCGGAATTCTCACCATCGCCGGAACCATCAACAATGTTTTGCATCTTTTGGGGGATTTCAGTAACGACAGACTGATGTCTTGTCTCCTTTTCAACATTTACCATTTTAATGCCATACCATTCGGATCATTTGTATACAATCTGAGTTGTAGTATGCCTTTGCATGATTCAACTTCAAAGAATCAAAGATTTGCAATTTATGCAATTTTAGCAATTCTGGATTTCAAGGGTAATAATAAACATTGAAATACTCTAGAATTCAAATTACGAGAAAATTCTTTATCAGAAAATATCCGACAGGTTTAGTGATTGTTATGAAAACACTATAATCAATTGCAAAATTTTCAGATGTGTAAGCGTCTCTAAAAATGTTCAAAGTTCAGAAAGTTTTATCAAACAGAAAATAACAAAAATTATCTTGCAGTTGTTGTAAGGTTATATACAAGTATATAGGGTACATGTCCTCTGACTCAGTCGATTATGTAGCGCACGATTACAGTTTTAACTATAACTCATACAATAATTTAGCTAGTAACGATATTCAACTAGTTATACCTTTGCTAAGACATGCTTAATAAGGCGTTTGCTGTACTGGACCATGAAAAGTCACCAACTAACATTATTGGGTCGAAAGCTTTCGAAGGATATGGATATCATTAAAGATACTTGTTCGAACGAATTTCAGTCAAGTTTGTTTATTTCATCGCTCCGGGCATTTATTTACATTATCGCTCCGGGCATTCGGCTATATTCGGTTTACTATACGGAATATAAAGCTACTTTATAACATCTAAATGGCTTTCTCATGTGATCAATCGGCCATTCCATTTCAAAACATTAAAATTCCCACTTTATTCATTTAGTTATATACACTCAGCGAAATAAACTTTCGATATTCATAAGATTACATTATGATTATTTGCTATAAGGAATCAGTATGAATTTCATAAATTTATCTTATGAAATATAATGATGTTGAAAAAATAAAAATATGGAGCAACCTGGATTCGAACCATGAACTTTCAGGTTGTGGGTCTAGTGACTTGCCCACTAGTATATATCAACACTTGTAATCAGGAAAGCTTAAAGGTGTACAAGAACAACGTTCGGTGAAACAAAATCCATTCATAAGTCAGCCTTATGAAATTCCAAAGCATCGTTCATAAGTTGAACCTTATGAAATTCATAAGATTATTTGGTTCAGTGTATGTATTGGTATGAATAAGCCCTTCGAAAAATACACAACCGCTCACTCTTACTTATCCATTGAAAACTTTTATAATCTACATTTTACTATGTGATGAATACATTTGGCCATAGTTGGAAATATAAGGTTAAATGCGTACCTAAAATATGGTCTATGGTTTTCTTGTGAAATTATTATTCATGTTTCTATGTGAATATCAGGTAAATTATCGAATCCATTATGGCTAAAACGTTAAGGAAATCGAAATATATATAAATATATTAGATCTCGCAGAAGAAAGAGAGTGAGTTTTATAAAATATCATTATTCTTTGCAATGGGTATGGGAGAAAAGGTTGGTTAATATATGATAAATTCTTATAAATATAAAATAAACACCTGAGAAAATAATCACGCATTAAAACATGGTCAGCGCTTTAGTTGTATCGATATCATTTGAAGGTTCATATGATGTATAAGCACGCGGCGCCTGTCATCACCAGAATAAAGGGCGATACGGTCAAAATTTGGTCAATATCAACTTGACGTATTTCTTTCAATTTTGCATTTAAAAAACCTGAACACCCCTCATTTTGAAGGTGTGTGTGTGTGTAGAATGTTGCTCCTATTTTGATTTTGGAATTCACTCTTCAGTTGTCAAAATGCCGTCCAAGCAAGAAGAGCAGCGTATCAAAATTTTGCTCGCGCATCGCGAAAATCCGAGCTACTCGCACGCAAAGTTGGCAAAATCGCTAAAAGTTGCCAAATCAACCGTTACAAATGTAATTAAAGTATTTGGGGAACGTTTGTCGACAGCCAGGAAGTCTGGATCGGGGGGAAATCGAAAACCGGAAGCCGCTGAGACGACAAAGAGAGTTGCCGGTAGTTTCAAGCGAAACCCTAACCTATCTCTCCGAGATGCCGCAAATAAGCTGGGTGTATCGTCTACAACCGTGCATCTAGCCAAAAAACGAGCCGGACTATCGACTTACAAGAAGGTAGTGACTCCAAATCGCGATGATAAACAAAATACGACGGCCAAAGCGCGATCCCGGAGGCTGTACACGACGATGCTGACGAAGTTTGACTGCGTGGTAATGGACGACGAAACCTACGTCAAAGCCGACTACAAGCAGCTTCCGGGACAGGAGTTTTATACGGCAAAAGGAAGGGGAAAGGTAGCAGATATTTTCAAGCACACGAAACTGTCAAAGTTCATAAAAAAATATCTGGTTTGGCAAGCCATCTGTACCTGTGGCTTGAAAAGCAGCATTTTCATAGCTTCCGGGACTGTCAACCAAGAAATTTACGTGAAAGAGTGTTTGAATAAACGTCTGCTGCCTTTCCTGAAGAAACACGGTTGTTCCGTACTGTTTTGGCCGGATTTGGCATCTTGCCATTACGGTAAAAAGGCCATGGAGTGGTACGCCGCCAACAACGTGCAGGTGGTTCTCAAGGACAAGAACCCTCCCAACACGCCAGAGCTCCGCCCAATTGAGAAATACTGGGCTATTGTCAAGCGGAACCTAAAGAAAACCAAAAAAACTGCTAAGGACGAGCAGCAGTTCAAGGCAAACTGGCTTTCTGGGGCGAAGAAGGTGGACAAGGTGGCTGTACAAAATCTGATGGCAGGGGTCAAGCGTAAGGCCCGGCAATTCGGATTTGGAAAAGCGGAAGCCTAACTGAATATTTTTCCTGAATTTTATACTAATTGAACTTCAAAAAGAAATTTAATTCGATTTTTTAAATAAACGATTTCACCCATTTACACGCGTTTTCCCTTGACCAGATTTTGACCGTATCACCCTTTACTATTAATACTATGTTAAAATTTATTAAGACAGGGAGCGATAACATAGAGAGATATTCAATTGCTATGATGACATGCTCTTTGTTAAATTGATATAAGGTGAATCGCTGCTCCATGTATTTTTTCCTATCTTTTATCTCGCTCTCGCAAACTCACCTTGCTATTTCAAATTGATAAATCTCGATTAATAGTGAATGAACATCGAATCGAACTCTATCAAAATCCTCACAGCAAGTAAGCATACAAACTGATGTGATTAAATTTTCAATATCTAGTACCGACTCTGATTTATATCAATTTTAAATGTTGAGGTAATGACTGTCATCAGGAATGATTCAGCATGAGCCCTTAAATTTAATAAATATCAATTTCCTACCTCGAGTTGAAGGACCTTCTCCAGCGTCCCAACTAGTTGTTGGCAATGCATTACCTCTTGCTGCTTTCAATTTCGCCCGATAACTACGAGATCGCTCGGCATCGGTGCATAGTCGTTTTGGAGGATTTCCCGTATGTTCGCTATTTAAGCGCTTCCTGAATCTGCGCAAGCGTTCTGGATCAAATCGGTTAGGCATTCTCACTTTCACTGTTTCTCAAAAAGTTTTCTTCCTAGAGGTAGGACTCTATCCAACGCGAATCGTTAACACAACAGAATAACTGTTTATAACACTACTAATTGGAATTTACAGAGAATGTTGGTTCGGAATATCATGTTCGACATCGAAAATGGTGTCCGTGATAGGGAGTTTGTGTGGTTTAAGTTATGCGACGAAGGGAAAACAAGTTTTGCTAATACCACTGGCTGCCTATCGACAATTTGAAACGAAAATCCCAATCAAACAAACTCTCAAGCTGAGAATTTTAAATTGACAGTAGCAAAGATGGATTTGTATCTGGTAGCATTTATTGATTTATTGATTCATCGCGGGTTGCGCCAACCAGCTAAATTTTCCCGACAGCTCGCCCTCCATGCAGGCGTTTTTGCAGTTGCGGCGAACTAATTGGTTCCATATTAGGCGCACAAACCAAACGAAATAAAAGTTTAATTCTTTTATAAACAACTCTTTTGATTAAATTGGTTGTCCTCAAAAGGACAGATTATCAATTATTGGACAGCGCCAACCAGCTGGGTGAAATTTTTACCGACGGCACCGAACTTAATTCAAGATTAGTTCATTCTTGAATAAACAACTCTTTTATTTAAATTTATTGTCCTCAAAAGGACAGATTATTTCCACCTGCTGCTGACTGCTGCTCGCCCCCCAAGGACGCTTTCTCCAAACAGCAGCGTTTTCGAAGTCGTGGCGAAACAATTCCCACGATGAGGTAAGATGGCGGCTTGCACAAAACCGATGCGATTGTGCGCCCTCATAATCCGCAATTTTGCCTCATCGCGACGATCGCTGTTTGGGAGAGCCACTTACCACCACCAGCTGCTACGTGACCACCAGCTGCCTCTGCACCAGCTCCGCTGCCGTACAAATGAAGGCTCCACCAAACTGCAGCAATTTTTTGCCATCGCGGCAGCGAAATCGCAGTGGAAAAATCGCCACGGTGAGATTACATGGCAGCTTATGGGAGCGCACAAACCGACGCGATGCGTTTTATAATCGCGTTGGTTTGTGCGCTCCCATAAGCCGCCATGTAATCTCACAGCGGCGATTTTTCCACCGCGTTTTCGCTGCCGCGGTGGCGAAAAAACGCTGCAGTTTGGTGGAGCCTTGAAGCAGCTCCCTGCGACCAGCTCCCAGCAACCAGCTCCCAGCGACCGGCTCCCAGCGACCAGCTCCCAACGACCAGCTCCCAGCGACCAGCTCCGCACAGCTTCAATGCTGCCAAACGACTGAGGCAAATTTTTTTTTCCTTAGTGTGCCTTTTATGCCGTTCTCAGCTGCGTGCGAGACGTACATGGAAAGTCGAATGACATGATTGGGTAAAGTCCCTCTCTAACACAAAGAAGAAGAAGATGATGCAAGACGTTCCTTGCTTCGATTTGAAAACTGTGATAGGAAATTTGGTAAATTTACTCTGCAAAATGACATTATAAGACATCACCTTATATTTGCGTTATTTTCAATATTTTACTATTGATTGAGAAAAATGTTTGACAATTGAATTAGAGCGCGGTAAAATTTCCGACCGATTGAAGAAGAAATCATGTAACTCTATTGTGGATTATTTGAGTTTTCGCGTACAAAACGTACGGTTTTTCGTGACGGTCGCAAATTTTAGATTTTCATTTGACACCCTACCCTTGCTGTAAGACGTAGTCCACGTCAAAAAAACATCTAAAAGCACCCACGTATGCGCTTAAGAGTGTTGGACAGGTACATTGCCTAGTACCTATTTCAAAAGGCCTTTTAAATTAATTTATCAGCAACGTGAATCAGGAACAATGGCGATATCCAACATGCACTGGACATCTGAACAATGCCGAACGATTGATTGTCTGACAAGCACAATGGCGCTTTCAACATGCAAAGCGTGGTCTCCGTAAAACGTGATGGCTACTACGTCGCAGATCTCACTTGGATGAATTGGGAACTTCTCGGTTGGGTGCAGCCCACGATCCTGGTCACGGCACCAAAAAATGTTTCGGGCAGGTCGGGGCTCACCTTGGGGTTAAGGTAACTCGTACTGAAACTATCGGGAACACGAGATCGGGGTTGGTCACTAGAGTGAGGTTTCTTCCGGTACACAATACTGCACTATGTGTTTTTAACATGCGGTTTATTTCGTACGCGTCTGTATGGTTCGGTGGCTAGCGTGTAACTGATCTGTGAGTGGTCATCGAGTGATACTCAATACTGATCGATAGCAAAGAGTTGGTGAGTAGGAGATGGAGAAAGTCTACACTCGTTATCAAAGTGGTATCGGTTTCTGAACAATAAGGAAAATTACACCGACGCAAAACATAGTTATTATTTGCGATTTTGCAGAGAATTATTCATTTGTACTTAAGGATGCTGTTCAAAGTCATCATTGGAACAATGATCAGGCTACAATTCATCCGTTTGTTATTTATTATATGGAGTCAGGAATGCTTAAAAATCTAAGTTTTGTTTAATATCAGAAGTTCTAAGACTAAACAATTGCGGTACAAGTATTTATTTCTAAATTACTAACGTATTTAAATCAACTAATGAATATAAAACCCGCATTAATCTGCCGATGGTGAGACTGAACCCTTCTTACACTTCACCAGAATAACGAACTCATATGTGGCCAATAATTTACTGGATAGATATTTTCATTCAAAATCCCAGAAAGATCCAGGAACATTCGATATGCCATACATTCAGTTTATAAAATTATATATTTGTCAATCCTGAACGTATTGTTCATCGAAGTGATTAACATATTGCCATTAATAGTCTGTAACAGCCTGTTTATGATAGTTATATAAAAGGGGAAATTACATAAATTTTAGAAATTTCATATAATCATTCCATAGAATGAATTATTAGACAATCCTAAGCGTCAATTTTGATTATCGATATGGATTCAAGATGCTTAATAAGTACATACTCGTTGAAAATAGTAAATGGAGACTTTGTGTTATTTTCGAATATACTCGTTGCAGTTCAAAACCAGACCAGTCGAGCCAATCGATGCTGCTCTAATTCTATACAGTCGCATAGTGTGGCTAGTCCGCTGTATGTGCTATACAATGCAACAGATGCGACACAATAGAATGCAAGCGGCATCGATTGGTGTGATTGGTCTTGTTCGGTTTTGCACTGCAACGAGTATATTTTCATCTCACAATTATGTGCTCTCAGGTATTGTTTTGGTCATATCTCCATGAAGGATTATCCAATCATAATGAAATTTTGACCAGTTATTTGGAGATTTCATAGCTTTGATTTGGCACCAACACAACTAAAATCGGTATACAAATAGCTCAGTATGTAATCGGAGACTAAACTGTTTGATTACTATTATAATAGGCCTTCAAGTACTGTTTCGTTCATATCTTTGTAACGAAATGTTCGAATAAATACAAAATCAATAGCGTTCTATAGAAATGTTGTAGCTTCCATTTGCCGTCAACAAAACTGAAATCGGTTCACAGATGGCTGAGAAACCGATGTGACATTATTTGTAACGCACACACACACATACACACACATACACACACACATACATACACACAGACATGTGCTCAGTTCGTCGAGCTGAGTCGAATGGTATATGACACTCGGCCCTGTGGGCCTCGGATAAAAAGTCGAGTTTTCAAGCGATCTTAATACCCTTCTATTGATGTAAGAAGGGTTAAAAAGGGAAGTTAACATAATGAAATTTTGAACACTTATATGAAGATTTTATAACTTTAATTTGGCGTTAACAAAGCTTCAATCCTGAGCTTCAATTTTGATTATCGATATGGATTCAGGATGCTTAATAAGTACATATTCGTTGAAAATAGTTAATGGAAACTTTGTGTAATTTTCGAATATACTCGTGCAGTTCAAAACCAGACAACTCGAGCCAATCGATGCTGCTCTAATTCTATAAAGTCGCATAGTGTGGCTAGTCCGCTGTATGTGCTATACAACGCAACAGATGCGACACAATAGAATGCAAGCGGCATCGATTGGTGTGATTGGTCTTGTTCGGTTTTGCACTGCAACGAGTATATTGTCATCTCACAATTATGTGCTCTCAGGTATTGTTTTGGTCATATCTCCATGAAAGATTATCCAATCATAATGAAATTTTGACCAGTTATTTGAAGATTTCATAGCTTTGATTTGGCACCAACACAACTAAAATCGGTATACAAATAGCTCAGTATGTAATCGGAGACTAAACTGTTTGATTACTTTTATAATAGGCCTTCAAGTACTGTTTCGTTCATATCTTCGTAACGATATGTCCGAATGTATAAAAAATCAATAGCGCTCTATGGGAATGTTGTAGCTTCCATTTGCCGTCAACAGAACTGAAATCGGTTCTCAGATGGCTGAGAAACGGATGTGACATTATTTGTAACGCACACACACACATACACACACACATACACACACACATACATACACACAGATATGTGCTCAGTTCGTCGAGCTGAGTCGAATGGTATATGACATTCGGCCCTGTGGGCCTCGGTTAAAAAGTCGAGTTTTCAAGCGATCTTAATACCCTTCTATTGATGTAAGAAGGATAAAAAGGGAAGTTAAAATAATGAAATTTTGAACACTTATTTGAAGATTTTAAAACTTTAATTTGGCGTTAACAAAGTTTCAATCCTGAGCTTCAATTTTTATCCATTGCGCCAACCAGCCAAATTTTCCCGACAGCTCGCCCTCCATGCAGGCGTTTTTGCAGTTGCGGCGAACTAATTGGTTCCATATTAGGCGCACAAACCAAACGAAATAAAAGTTTAATTCTTTTATAAACAACTCTTTTGATTAAATTGGTTGTCCTCAAAAGGACAGATTATCAATTATTGGACAGCGCCAACCAGCTGGGTGAAATTTTTACCGACGGCACCGAACTTAATTCAAGATTAGTTCATTCTTGAATAAACAACTCTTTTATTTAAATTTATTGTCCTCAAAAGGACAGATTATTTCCACCTGCTGCTGACTGCTGCTCGCCCCCCAAGGACGCTTTCTCCAAACAGCAGCGTTTTCGAAGTCGTGGCGAAACAATTCCCACGATGAGGTAAGATTGCGGCTTGCACAAAACCGATGCGATTGTGCGCCCTCATAATCCGCAATTTTGCCTCATCGCGACGATCGCTGTTTGGGAGAGCCACTTACCACCACCAGCTGCTACGTGACCACCAGCTGCCTCTGCACCAGCTCCGCTGCCGTACAAATGAAGGCTCCACCAAACTGCAGCAATTTTTTGCCATCGCGGTGGAAAAATCGCCACGGTGAGATTACATGGCAGCTTATGGGAGCGCACAAACCGACGCGATGCGTTTTATAATCGCGTTGGTTTGTGCGCTCCCATAAGCCGCCATGTAATCTCACAGCGGCGATTTTTCCACCGCGTTTCGCTGCCGCGGTGGCGAAAAAACGCTGCAGTTTGGTGGAGCCTTGAAGCAGCTCCCTGCGACCAGCTCCCAGCAACCAGCTCCCAGCGACCGGCTCCCAGCGACCAGCTCCCAACGACCAGCTCCCAGCGACCAGCTCCGCACAGCTTCAATGCTGCCAAACGACTGAGGCAAATTTTTTTTCCTTAGTGTGCCTTTTATGCCGTTCTCAGCTGCGTGCGAGACGTACATGGAAAGTCGAATGACATGATTGGGTAAAGTCCCTCTCTAACACAAAGAAGAAGAAGATGATGCAAGACGTTCCTTGCTTCGATTTGAAATCTGTGATAGGAAATTTGGTAAATTTACTCTGCAAAATTACATTATAAGACATCACCTTATATTTGCGTTATTTTCAATATTTTACTATTGATTGAGAAAAATGTTTGACAATTGAATTAGAGCGCGGTAAAATTTCCGACCGATTGAAGAAGAAATCATGTAACTCTATCGTGGATTATTTGAGTTTTTCGCGTACAAAACGTACGGTTTTTCGTGACGGTCGCAAATTTTGCCTAGTACCTATTTCAAAAGGCCTTTTAAATTAATTTATCAGCAACGTGAATCAGGAACAATGGCGATATCCAACATGCACTGGACATCTGAACAATGCCGAACGATTGATTGTCTGACAAGCACAATGGCGCTTTCAACATGCAAAGCGTGGTCTCCGTAAAACGTGATGGCTACTACGTCGCAGATCTCACTTGGATGAATTGGGAACTTCTCGGTTGGGTGCAGCCCACGATCCTGGTCACGGCACCAAAAAATGTTTCGGGCAGGTCGGGGCTCACCTTGGGGTTAAGGTAACTCGTACTGAAACTATCGGGAACACGAGATCGGGGTTGGTCACTAGAGTGAGGTTTCTTCCGGTACACAATACTGCACTATGTGTTTTTAACATGCGGTTTATTTCGTACGCGTCTGTATAGTTCGGTGGCTAGCGTGTAACTGATCTGTGAGTGGTCATCGAGTGATACTCAATACTGATCGATAGCAAAGAGTTGGTGAGTAGGAGATGGAGAAAGTCTACACTCGTTATCAAAGTGGTATCGGTTTCTGAACAATAAGGAAAATTACACCGACGCAAAACATAGTTATTATTTGCGATTTTGCAGAGAATTATTCATTTGTACTTAAGGATGCTGTTCAAAGTCATCATTGGAACAATGATCAGGCTACAATTCATCCGTTTGTTATTTATTATATGGAGTCAGGAATGCTTAAAAATCTAAGTTTTGTTTAATATCAGAAGTTCTAAGACTAAACAATTGCGGTACAAGTATTTATTTCTAAATTACTAACGTATTTAAATCAACTAATGAATATAAAACCCGCATTAATCTACCGATTGTGAGACTGAACCCTTCTTACACTTCACCAGAATAACGAACTCATATGTGGCCAACAATTTACTGGATAGATATTTTCATTCAAAATCCCAGAAAGATCCAGGAACATTCGATATGCCATACATTCAGTTTATAAAATTATATATTTGTCAATCCTGAACGTATTGTTCATCGAAGTGATTAACATATTGCCATTAATAGTCTGTAACAGCCTGTTTATGATAGTTATATAAAAGGGGAAATTACATAAATTTTAGAAATTTCATATAATCATTCCATAGAATGAATTATTAGACAATCCTAAGCGTCAATTTTGATTATCGATATGGATTCAAGATGCTTAATAAGTACATACTCGTTGAAAATAGTAAATGGAGACTTTGTGTTATTTTCGAATATACTCGTTGCAGTTCAAAACCAGACCAGTCGAGCCAATCGATGCTGCTCTAATTCTATACAGTCGCATAGTGTGGCTAGTCCGCTGTATGTGCTATACAATGCAACAGATGCGACACAATAGAATGCAAGCGGCATCGATTGGTGTGATTGGTCTTGTTCGGTTTTGCACTGCAACGAGTATATTTTCATCTCACAATTATGTGCTCTCAGGTATTGTTTTGGTCATATCTCCATTAAAGATCAATTTTGACCAGTTATTTGGAGATTTCATAGCTTTGATTTGGCACCAACACAACTAAAATCGGTATACAAATAGCTCAGTATGTAATCGGAGACTAAACTGTTTGATTACTATTATAATAGGCCTTCAAGTACTGTTTCGTTCATATCTTTGTATCGAAATGTTCGAATGAATACAAAATCAATAGCGTTCTATAGAAATGTTGTAGCTTCCATTTGCCGTCAACAAAACTGAAATCGGTTCACAGATGGCTGAGAAACCGATGTGACATTATTTGTAACGCACACACACACATACACACACATACACACACACATACATACACACAGACATGTGCTCAGTTCGTCGAGCTGAGTCGAATGGTATATGACACTCGGCCCTGTGGGCCTCGGATAAAAAGTCGAGTTTTCAAGCGATCTTAATACCCTTCTATTGATGTAAGAAGGGTTAAAAAGGGAAGTTAACATAATGAAATTTTGAACACTTATATGAAGATTTTATAACTTTAATTTGGCGTTAACAAAGCTTCAATCCTGAGCTTCAATTTTGATTATCGATATGGATTCAGGATGCTTAATAAGTACATATTCGTTGAAAATAGTTAATGGAAACTTTGTGTAATTTTCGAATATACTCGTGCAGTTCAAACCAGACCACTCGAGCCAATCGATGCTGCTCTAATTCTATAAAGTCGCATAGTGTGGCTAGTCCGCTGTATGTGCTATACAACGCAACAGATGCGACACAATAGAATGCAAGCGGCATCGATTGGTGTGATTGGTCTTGTTCGGTTTTGCACTGCAACGAGTATATTGTCATCTCACAATTATGTGCTCTCAGGTATTGTTTTGGTCATATCTCCATGAAAGATTATCCAATCATAATGAAATTTTGACCAGTTATTTGAAGATTTCATAGCTTTGATTTGGCACCAACACAACTAAAATCGGTATACAAATAGCTCAGTATGTAATCGGAGACTAAACTGTTTGATTACTTTTATAATAGGCCTTCAAGTACTGTTTCGTTCATATCTTCGTAACGAAATGTCCGAATGTATAAAAAATCAATAGCGCTCTAGGAGAATGTTGTATCTTCCATTTGCCGCCAACAGAACTGAATTCGGTTCTCAGATGGCTGAGAAACCGATGTGACATTATTTGTAACGCACACACACACATACACACACACATACATACACACATACATACACACAGATATGTGCTCAGTTCGTCGAGCTGAGTCGAATGGTATATGACATTCGGCCCTGTGGGCCTCGGATAAAAAGTCGAGTTTTCAAGCGATCTTAATACCCTTCTATTGATGTAAGAAGGATAAAAAGGGAAGTTAACATAATGAAATTTTGAACACTTATTTGAAGATTTTAAAACTTTAATTTGGCGTTAACAAAGTTTCAATCCTGAGCTTCAATTTTTATTATCGATATGGATTCAGGATGCTTAATAAGTACATATTCGTTGAAAATAGTTAATGGAGACTTTGTGTAATTTTCGAATATACTCGTTACAGTTCAAAACCAGACCTCTCGAGCCAATCGATGCTGCTCTAATTCTATAAAGTCGCATAGTGTGGCTAGTCCGCTGTATGTGCTATACAACGCAACAGATGCGACACAATAGAATGCAAGCGGCATCGATTGGTGTGATTGGTCTTGTTCGGTTTTGCACTGCAACGAGTATATTGTCATCTCACAATTATGTGCTCTCAGGTATTGTTTTGGTCATATCTCCATTAAAGATCATCCAATCATAATAAAATTTTGACCAGTTATTTGAAAATTTCATAGCTTTGATTTGACACCAATACAACTAAAATCGGTACACAAATAGCTCAGTATGTAATCGGAGATTAAACTGATTGATTACTATTATAATAGGCCTTCAAGTACTGTTTCGTTCATATCTTGGTACCGAAATGTCCGAATGAATACAAAATCAATAGCGTTCTATGGAAATGTTGTAGCTTCCATTTGCCGCCAACAGAACTGAAATCGGTTCACAGATGGCTGAGAAACCGATGTGACATTATTTGTAACGCACACACACACACACACACACACACACACACACACACACACACACACACACACACACACACACATTCACACACACATACACACATACATACACACAGACATGTGCCTAGTTTGTCGAGCTGAGTCGAATGGTATATGACACTCGGCCCTGTGGGCCTCGGATTAAAAGTCGAGTTTTCAAGCGATCTTAATACCCTTCTATTGATGTAAGAAGGGTAAAAAGGGAAGTTAACATAATGAAATTTTGAACACTTATTTGAAGATATTATAACTTTAATTTGGCGTTAACAAAGGTTCAATCCTGAGCTTCAATTTTGATTATCGATATGGATTCAAAATGCTTAAAAAGTACATATTCGTTGAAAATAGTTAATGGAGACTTTGTGTAATTTTCGAATATACTCGTTGCAGTTCAAAACCAGACCAGTCGAGCCAATCGATGCTGCTCTAATTCTATACAGTCGCATAGTGTGGCTAGTCCGCTGTATGTGCGATACAACGCAACAGATGCGACACAATAGAATGCAAGCGGCATCGATTGGTGTGATTGGTCTTGTTCGGTTTTGCACTGCAACGAGTATATTGTCATCTCACAATTATGTGCTCTCAGGTATTGTTTTGGTCATATCTCCATGAAGGATTATCCAATCATAATGAAATTTTGACCAGTTATTTGAAGATTTCATAGCTTTGATTTGGCACCAACACGACTAAAATCATTACACAAATAGCACAGTATGTAATCGGAGACTAAACTGTTTGATTACTATTATAATAGGCCTTCAAGTACTGTTTCGTTCATATCTTCGTAACGAAATGTCCGAATGAATACAAAATCAATAGCGTTCTATGGAAATGTTGTAGCTTCCATTTGCCGTCAACAGAACTGAAATCGGTTCACAGATGGCTGAGAAACCGATGTGACATTATTTGTAACGCACACACACACATACACACACATACACACACACATACATACACACAGACATGTGCTCAGTTCGTCGAGCTGAGTCGAATGGTATATGACACTCGGCCCTGTGGGCCTCGAATAAAAAGTCGAGTTTTCAAGCGATCTTAATACCCTTCTATTGATGTAAGAAGGGTAAAAAGGGAAGTTAACATAATGAAATTTTGAACACTTATTTGAAGATATTATAACTTTAATTTGGCGTTAACAAAGCTTCAATCTTGAGCTTCAATTTTGATTATCGATATGGATTCAAAATGCTTAAAAAGTACATATTCGTTGAAAATAGTTAATGGAGACTTTGTGTAATTTTCGAATATACTCGTTGCAGTTCAAAACCAGACCACTCGAGCCAATCGATGCTGTTCTAATTCTATACAGTCGCATAGTGTGGCTAGTCCGCTGTATGTGCTATACAACGCAACAAATGCGACACAACAGAATGCAAGCGGCATCGATTGGTGTGATTGGTCTTGTTCGGTTTTGCACTGCAACGAGTATATTTTCATCTCACAATTATGTGCTCTCAGGTATTGTTTTGGTCATATCTCCATGAAGGATTATCCAATCATAATGAAATTTTGACCAGTTATTTGGAGATTTCATAACTTTAATTTGGCACCGACAAAATTAAAATCGGTACACAAATAGCTCAGTATGTAATCGGAGACTAAACTGTTTGATTACTATTATAATAGGCCTTCAAGTACTGTTTCGTTCATATCTTCGTAACGAAATGTCTGAATGTATAAAAAATCAATAGCGTTCTATGGGTATGCTGAAGCTTCCATTTGCCGTCAACAGACCTGAAATCGGTTCACAGATGGCTGAGAAACCGATGTGACATTATTTGTAACGCACACACACACACATACACACACATACATACACACAGACATGTGCTCAGTTTGTCGAGCTGAGTCGAATGGTATATGACACTCGGCCCTGTGGGCCTCGGATAAAAAGTCGAGTTTTCAAGCGATCCTAATACCCTTCTATTGATGTAAGAAGGGTAAAAAGGCCATTTTTATGTCTGATGGGGCTGCTTCCCAATACAAAAATAGAAAAAATTTTGCCAGCGTCTGCAAGTTTAAAGAGAATTACAACATTGATTCTGAGTGGCATTTTTTCGCATCTTCACATGGTAAGGGATCATTTGATGCAATTGGCGGCACATTAAAACGAATGGCAACAAGAGCACTTTGTATGATTGAACTATTAAGAGAAATCTAGAAAATTTCACAAAAATATTATATTGCTATGTTTCACAAGAAGAATATGAAGAGGGAGCGGCAGAATGGGGTGGTAGTTATAAGCAAAAAAAAATAATTCCTGGTACACAGAAATATCACTCCTTCATTCCAGTTGCAGATAACAAAATCGCTGCGAAAATATTTTCAACTGACGAAATACTGAGTTTTCATAATATTTATAGGAATGTAAGGAAATAGTGTTTTTAAAAATATTAATACAAGTTTTTTTTAAAATAGTAGAAAAAATAAATAAATCATGTATGAACAAAAAAAACTCAAAATTTTTATTTGGTAATTAAGATTCGTTAATTTTGTTAATTAAGAAGATGTTCAATCTTTTTGGTGTCAAAAAAATAGTGGTTGAAAATTTGATGTACAATTTGAAAAGAATACTGTTGAAGTTTGGCAATCACGACAATTATTTGAAAAAGGGATACTTTCATGGAAAAAGCTATTTTTTCGACATTAATTTCAAATTATCTCGAAAACGGATACATTTAGAATGTTGCTTACCAACAGCATTTTTGTTTAAAATTTTTAGAAAAATCGTATTATATTATTAAAATATGGTTATTACTGCAAAAACAACAAAATGTAAAAAAAATGAATTTTTCTTACTTCTAATAACTATTTTATCTTTAGCTGCTCCATCGTAGAACAACTTCTGTTTTTTTTTATGACTCAAAGCCTTTTTGAAAAAAAAAATTTTAAAAATCGTACGTTTGACAGATTTGCTAATTGATTTTTAAGTTTAATTTTTTATTTTTTTGAAGAGAACAATTTTTTTTTACAGTGTACATATTTTTTGCATAAAGTCGAATTAATTATCTACAACTTCTTCTCAGCCGCAATTTTATTACAACCAACGGTTTTCGAGTTATGATTTTTTGAAAAATACGCAAAACACATACGCCCTTTTGAAAAATTTGTCTTGAGTCAAAAAATTCCCTTAACCCGCGGAAAATCCATCATCACCAATTCCGAAGACATGTGCAAAGTTTCATCCAAATCGGAGAGGGTCGTGCAAGATTTTGACTTTTTCCGGCTGATTTCATCTGGAAACGCTCAACAGCAGCAGCTGCTCGAGTCGAGTTATTAGTACGAGACACTGAAGAAGTCTGCACATTGTAGACGAAATACGCGTATCTGTCGAAGATAAGCAAAGGTAGTTGGAATTAAATGGAGATTACTAATTTTTCTTTTAATTTATAGAGTATTCTGTATTTGTGCGTAAGAACCACAACTCCAACGACTGTGATTACGAGGATATATTTGATTACAAGAAAGCTAATTATGACAACATTAAGTTCAAACTGAGTAGAGCGAATTGGCAATCCATTTTGAAGGATCAAGAAAATCTTGAAAGTGCAGTAGAGGTCTTTTATAAATTGTTGATGGAAATAATTCAAGAGGAAGTTCCACTCATGAGGAGACGACGAAATTATTGCTCTAAAAATGAAATTTGGTTCAACAAGCAAATAATTAATTTAAAAAATCGGAAGCAAAAGGCTCACAAAATCTACAGAAAACAAAATAATCAAATTAATTTGGAAAAATATTTGAATATTTGCGACCAACTTAATTTAGCTATTTCTTCCGCACAAACTGAGTATAACATAAAAACCGGAAAAGAAATTAAGTCATGTCCAAAAAACTTCTTCACATACGTCAAGACCAAATTAAAATCGTGTAGCTTTCCCTCAAAAATGACTTTGGACGAAAAAGAAGGAGATAACTCAGAGGATATCTGCAACCTCTTTGCAACATTTTTCCAAGAAACATATTGTAAATTTTCTGACAAAGACCGTGATTTTGAATACTTTTCATACTTTCCTGATTTTTCAAGTAATGTAGGTATCAGTCAAATTAATGTGTAAGATATTTTGAAAGGTTTAAAAGATTTAGACGCAAGTAAAGGTTCAGGACCAGATGAAATCCCACCAGTATATATGAAAAATTTAGCAACTGAACTCACATCCCCCTTATTCTGGCTGTTCAATATGTCACTTGAATCGGGAAAATTTCCAAATGAATGGAAAAAGTCTTTTTTAGTACCCATCTATAAATCAGGTAAAAAATCAGATATCAGAAATTACCGTGGGATTGCCATTATCTCGTGTATTCCTAAACTTTTCGAATCAATTATTAACAAAAATATGTTGAGTCAAATGAAGCATATAGTGACGACTGCACAGCACGGTTTTTTCAAAGGCCGTTCAACTACTACAAACCTATTAGATTTTGTAAATTATTCAGTTACTGCAATGGACAGTGGTAATCACGTAGAAGCTCTTTACACCGACTTCAGCAAAGCGTTTGATAGAATTGATATTCCTATGTTGATTTTCAAGCTTGAAAAAATTGGAATTGATATGAGACTCCTCAAATGTATTGAGTCGTACTTAACTGACCGCCAGCAAATAGTAAGATTCAATGAGAAAACATCAAATACAATCCATGTCACCTCGGGTGTTCCCCAAGGCTCTCATTTTGGTCCTTTTCTTTTCATTTTATATGTTAACGATATTTCATTAATTTTAAAAAATCTCAAAGTTCTTATCTATGCCGATGACATGAAGCTATTTTTAGAAGTCAGTAATGAAAATGATATTGTATTTCAGAATGAAATACATGTTTTTCATAAGTGGTGTTGTAAAAGTCTATTAAAACTAAATGTTAAAAAATGTAATCACATAACTTACAGCAGAAAACAAAGTACACCTAGTGTTTCAATTGTATTAGGTTATCAACATGTTGAAAAATGTGATAGAATAAGAGATTTAGGAATTATTTTAGACTCTAAATTAACATTTGTGGATCACTACAACACAATAGTCCATAAAGCAAGCAATATGTAAAATTTTACAAAACGTTCCAGCTATCATTTTCAAGATCCTTATACAATTAAAACACTTTATATTGCATATGTAAGGTCTATATTAGAATATTGTAGCGTTGTTTGGTCACCTTATATTAAAACATCAAGAACGAATAGAGTCAGTCCAAAAGCAGTTTTAATTATATGCCCTACGTAAGTTAGGATGAACGGTGTTCCCTGTTCCATCATATGAAGCACGTTGCATGCTAATCAACATTCAAACCTTGAAAGATCGTCGGGAATATGCTATGGTTTCATTCGTAAATGACATCATTTCGCAACGTATTGACCCAAGTGATATATTATCAAAATTAAATTTTTATGCTCCTACTCAACAATTACGCAACAGAAATTTATTCGTGTTGGACCGTCATCGTACAAACTATGCTAAATTTGGACCGCTAAATCAGATAAAAGCCGCGTATAATCAGCATTGTGAAATGATTGATCTAAATATGCCTAAGACAAAATTTAAAAAATATTTCCAAAATCTGCGAAATCATAGAATGTAAGCTAAAATGTAAATGATATTATGAAGTCTACATGTGATTGACGAATGACTAAATAAATAAATAAATATTCCAGGATACACAACATTGAGTTATTCAATAATGGAATTGCAGGAATAAATGTGTCTCCGATATCCATTAGAGAATTTAAAAACAATAAATACCGTCGGCAAAAATTTGCCGAAATCGTAGCAGGTATTAGAAAATATCTATTCAGCTTACCACCACAAGAAAAAGTCCAAGAGTTAGCTACATTGAAAACAAAGGTTGTGGAATATGATGAAATAATTTCCAAATTGAAAGAAAAATTCATAGAACCAGATTGTTCGAGAATAGATAAAATACGTATATTAACAGTTTTGCTTAATTCGTGGACGATTCAGCAGATAACGAGCAAATTTGAAACAAACAAATACCTTGCATTACAAGCAAAAGAATTGGCAGCCGAAAATGGAGTATTGGCTACCCCCAACGACAGATCGGGGAATCGTTTGAATCCGGATATAAAGAATCAAGTGATACAATTTTTTGACGAGGACGACATCAGCAGAGCCATGCCGGGACAAAGAGATTATGTCTCTGTAAACACTAATGGTAAGCGTCAACAAATTCAAAAACGGTTATTACTTTCATCACTTAGAGAAGCTTTCACTCGATTTAAAGAAGTCAGTGAACATAAAATTGGATTAAGTACTTTTGCAGCATTACAACCAAAATATTGTAAATTGCTAAATGCTTCAGGTTCTCACAACGTTTGTGTTTGCGCAATTCACGAAAATATTGATTTAATGCTTCACAGTTTAAGAAAATATTCATTCAACACTGATTGTAATCAACATTTTGAGAAGTTATTGTGTAATTCATCATCAAGATCAAAATATTGTTACCTCCGTGAATGCGAAAATTGTCCCACGCTGTCAGAATTTGAGATAAGATTTTTAAAAGAACTTGAGAAACATAACTTGTCTGAGATATCGTTCGAACAATGGATTACAACTGATAGATGTAATTTAGAAACGCTATTAAAACCTGTCGATGAATTTGTTGAATATTTTAGCGAGAACTTAGAAAAACTATTAACTCATGATTATATAAAAACAAAGCAATCTAAATTTTTAAAAGATACAAAGTCTTCATTAAAAGAAGGAGAAGTAGTTATTATTTGCGATTTTGCAGAGAATTATTCATTTGTACTTCAGGATGCTGTTCAAAGTCATCATTGGAACAATGATCAGGCTACAATTCATCCGTTTGTTATGTATTATATGGAGTCAGGAATTCTTAAAAATCTAAGTTTTGTTGTAATATCAGAAGTTCTAAAACATGATACAATTTCGGTACAAGTATTTATTTCTAAATTACTAAATATTTAGATTTAAATATTCTTGGTGTCAAAAGGATAGTTGATGAAAATTTGATGTACAATTTGAAAAGAATACTTTTAGATATGAACAATCACGACTAACTTTTGAAAAAGGGATATTTTCATGGAAAAAGCCATTTTTTCGACATTATTTTCAAATTATCTCGAAATTGGGTTCATATACAATGTTGCCTACCAACAGCATTTTTGTTCAAAATCTTTAGAAAATTGTATTATATTATTAAAATATGATGATTTATGCAGAAACAACAAATAAGAAAAAATTTGATTTTTTTTTACTTCTAAGAACTTTTTTATCTTAAGTTGCTCCATCGTAGAACAACTTCTATTCTTTTTTTTATGACTTAAAGCCTTTTTGGAAAAAAAAAAATATAAAAATCGTGCGTTGGACAGATTTGCTAATTGATTTTTATGTTTAATTTTTGATTTTTTTGAAGAAAAATAATTTTTTTACAGTGTACATATTTTTTTCATAATTAATTAACTACAACTTCTTCTCAAACGTAATTTTATTACAACCAACGGTTTTCGAGTTACGATTTTTTGAAAAATACGCATGACAAAACACATACGCCCTTTTGAAAAATTTGTCTTGAGTAAAAAAATTCCCTTAACCCGCGGAAAATCCAACATCACCAATTCCGAAGACATGTGCAAAGTTTCATCCAAATCGGAGAGGGTCGTGCAAGATTTTGACTTTTTCCGGCTGATTTCATCTGGAAACGCTCTATAGTTGACATGCAAGCATTCGATCAATATAGTATTCCGGGATATAATGTGGCTGCTACTTCAATCCGCTGGATTTACCCTTAGGCAGTGGAATTCCAACTCGAGTGAGCTCCTAAAAACCGTACCTGAAGATTTGAGGGATGGTCGATCAATATTGGAGCTAGAATCGACAAACACTACAGTGAAAACGCTGGGGTTGATGTGGGGAATAGTTCAAATTCAGCACACCGACTTGGAATTCGCCAAGCGTTCGGTGGCAATCACCAAGCGTTCGGTGCTCTCAGATGTTTCCCGTTTGTTTGTTCCACTCGGCCTCGTTGGACCTGTAATCATTCAAGCAAAGATCTTCATCCATGACCTATGGTGGAAAGAATGCGCATGGGTTGAGCCACTGCACGAAAATCTCCAGGAGCAATGGCGGAAGTATAGATGGAACCTTGCTGGTCTTGATACCTTGGTTATCCCTCGTTGGGTCGAATTCAGTCGAGGTGTTGCTGCTAACGGGTGGAAATTAAATTTTGGAATTTCTATCTCAAGCTCCCAAGTAGCACAACTTGTTTCAAAAGAGAAAAAAAACTCTCTTGAAACAAATTAGGGATAGTTTTGTTTGGCTATGTACCTCAAATTCACACACAACAGTAACGCAAAAAGCGCAAGGGTGGAGCCTATTTGCAACTTGACACTGTTTACACAGAGTTGCAATAGCATTTTTTACAACATTCAAATATTGTAAATCGCGTTGCAACAAAGTGAGATGATACCGATATTGAAAAGAATGCGAGGATAACTTTTTTTTAAATGAATATCATTATCAACCAAATATTAGTGATCAAAATATAAAGAAGTAAAATGATCTGAAAATCGTGTTGGAATAGGTTTTTTTTAAACGCTTTCAGATTTATGGATCAATATTCTGTTCTACTACGCAAAATATAAATGCCCTTCAATAAACCCTCAAGAATCGAGCATTGCTTCAGATTTTGAGAGAGGAAAATTTGGGCAAAATTATGTTTGCATTTGGGAGAATCAGATATTTAATTTATTTGAAGAATGATAAATCGTTACAGGTTGTTAGGCTCAAACTATGGAGGAATGAGTGAAATTTTAAAACCTCATATTATAGTGCCAAATTTTGGCATATGGCATCTACAGACAAACCAAATACACTACCGGCTAAAATAATTTTGAATCCATTCTAAACACGTTAAGTGCTTCTATGCTATTAACCTACGCAGACATCTTGGCAACAGTTGTAATTTAAAACTATAATTCAAAACTACTGAATTTCACATAATTTAAAGGGTGTATTCGATAAAAATGGCACACAGAAAATCTTCTGTAACTTTTGAATCGTATGAGTAAAAAACCTAAAAACTTGAGTAGATCTTATCCATAGTGTATTATTTACATCTGCCAAGTTTCATAGTTATACATTCAGTAATTCCAGTCATGTCGTCGAAACAAGAAATTGTCCGTGAGAAAATTTTGTGCACTCACAATCAAAATCCAGGGGCGTCCCACCGGTGAATTGCTAAAAGGCTTGGAATTGCAAATACAACTGTGTCTCGTGTAATGAGAACCTTCAAGGAGCATCTGAGTGTCCAGAGGAAGGAAGGGAGTGATCGTAAAAGTGGTCCAATGGACAGTAAAATGGCCAGGAAAGTCGTACAACAATTCAAGAACCTTCAAACATGTCAATTCGAGATGTCGCTAAAAAGTCTAAGGTGTCAGTCGGTTTTGTGCAGAAAACCATGAAGCGTGCTGGGTTACATGTTTACAAAGTACAAAAAGCCCCAAACCGGAATGAAAAACAAAACATCACTGCGAAAACCCGCGCCCGGAAACTTTACACGAAGCTGCTCACCAAATCCGGTTACATCGTGATTGATGACGAAACATACGTCAAGGCCGACTTCCGTCAACTTCCTGGGCAAGAATATTTCGTTGCCAAGTCGAAGTTCGATGTTCCGGAGGATGTTCGAAAGAAGAAACTATCGAAATTTGCAAAGAAGTTTCTAATCTGGCAGGCGATTTGCGGATGCTCCCTTCATCCAATGTTGTATATACTCACCTCAACGAACGCTCAATCCCTGTTTTCGAGAGAGATAACTCACAGTGTTCATTTTCGTACCAGCATTGCAGAACGAGATGGAGCACGACGGTTTGAACGATATGGTGATTCGACTCACCGCGAGAATAGAAAAACCAGAGAATAAGTTCATAAGAATAAGAATCGTGAAAACGCTCATGATTCAACAACACTGCCTTCATCACTTCCGGAACAATAAACGGTGCGATTTACACGGAAGAGTGCGTTAAGAAGCGTCTCTTGCCATTCATTAAGAAACACAAAGGATCAACTCTGTTTTGGCCTGATCTAGCATCCTGCCACTACGCTCGAAACGTATTGGAGTGGTACCGAGCCAACGGAGTCAATATTGTGCCAAAGGATATGAACCCACCAAATTCACCGGAACTTCGTCCAATTGAAAAATTCTGGGCAATTATGAAAACGGAACTTCGCAAACATCCCAAAACTATAAAAACAGAGCTAGAATTGAAGAAAATTTGGGTAAAAACAACAAAAACACTGGGAAAATCGGTTGTACAAAATTTGATGGGTTGAGTGAAAAGGAAGGTGCGGGCATTCGGGATGGGAGACGAAATTGAATAAAACAAATGTTTTAAATCAAAACTCATTAGTAGTTCTTCATTCCCTGAAAATTTCAAGAAAATCCGATAATCAGTTTAATTTTGATGAGTATATATGTGTGTGCCATTGTTATCGAATACACCCTTTAATATTAATAAATTTAATATTAAATTAATCTAACAACTGCTTCTTTGTTCAAGGGGTATACATAGCTTCCTGTAAAGAGGATGCTTGACTGGAATTACAAGTAAAACAACAATACCCCGTACGCCTTCATCAAAAGTGATCAATCCTTTGGATCAAAGAATTAGAATATTCCAGAAGCTACAACAACAAAATCAATGGTATGATTGCTGAAAGTAGCATTTTAAATCGTTTCCTTTTCTGAACCACGAGAAGTTAAATAACTTACATTTAAAAGACGAAAACTTCGTCTCATCATTTAAGCTGGTCATAAAATCCAATTTTGATAAAGTTTATTAAGGTTTTATTGGTTGTTTAAGCATTTCATTTTAATCTATATTGATTCTAGATGAAATCAGCCGGAAAAAGTCAAAATCTTGCACGACCCTCTCCGATTTGGATGAAACTTTGCACATGTCTTCGGAATTGGTGATGATGGATTTACCGCGGGTTAAGGGAATTTTTTGACTCAAGACAAATTTTTCAAAAGGGCGTATGTGTTTTGTCATGCGTATTTTTCAAGAAATCATAACTCGAAAACCGTTGGTTGTAATAAAATTGCATTTGAGAAGAAGTTGTAGTTAATTAATTTGACTTTATGAAAAAAATATGTAAACAGTAAAAAAAATTTTTTTTCTTCAAAAGAATTAAAAATCAATTAGCAAATCTGTCCAACGTTCGACTTTTATATTTTTTTCCAGAAAGACTATAAGTCATAAAAAAGAATAGAAGTTGTTCTACGATGGAGCAACTTAAGATTAAAAAGTTCTTAGAAGTAAGAAAAATTTAAGTTTTTTCCGATTTGTTGTTTTTGCATAAATAACCATATTTTAATAATATGATACGATTTTTTTAGTAATTTAAACAAAAATGCATTCTATATGTACCCGTTTTCGAGATAATTTGAATGTAATGTCGAACAAATGGCTTTTTCCATGAAAATATCCCTTTTTCAAAAGTTAATCGTGATTGTCCATCTTCAAAAGTATTTTTTTCAAACTGTACATAAAATTTTCAACAACTATCCTTTTGACACTAAGAAGATTGAACATCTTCTTAATTAACGAAATTAACGAATTTTAATTACCAAATAAAAATTTTGAGTTTTTTTTTGCTCATACATGATTTATTTATTTTTTCTACTATTTAAAAAAAAATTGTATTTACATTACAACACTATTTCCTAACATTCCTATAAATATTATGAAAACTCAGTATTTCGTCAGTTGAAAATATTTTTGCAGCGATTTTGTTATCTGCAACTGGAATGAAGGAGTGATATTTCTGTGTACCAGGAATCATTTTTGTTTGCTGATAACTACCACCCCATTCTGCAGCTCCCTCTTCATGTTCTTCTTGTAAAACATAGCAAAATGATATTTTTGTGAAATTTTCTAGATTTCTCTTAATAGTCCAATCATACAAAGTTTTCGCCCTTGTTATTGGATGTTCATGTTGTTTGGCCAAGCTTGCTCTTGTTGCCATTCGTTTTAATGTGCCGCCAATTGCATCACATGGTTCCTTACCATGTGAAGTTGCGAAAAAATGCCACTCAGAATCAATGTTGTATTTCTCTTCAAACTTGCAAAGGCTTGCAAAAAAAATTTCTATTTTGTATTGGGAAGCAGCCCCATCAGACATAAAAATGGCCTTTTTTATATTCATTAGTTGATTTAAATACGTTAGTAATTTAGAAAATAAATACTTGTACCGCAATTGTATCATGTCTTAGAACTTCTGATATTACAACAAAACTTAGATTTTTAAGCATTCCTGACTCCATATAATAAATAACAAACGGATGAATTGTAGCCTGATCATTGTTCCAATGATGACTTTGAACAGCATCCTGAAGTACAAATGAATAATTCTCTGCAAAATCGCAAATAATAACTACTTCTCCTTCTTTTAATGAAGACTTTGTATCTTTTAAAAATTTAGATTGCTTTGTTTTTATATAATCATGAGTTAATAGTTTTTCTAATTTCTCGCTAAAATATTCAACAAATTCATCGACAGGTTTTAATAGCGTTTCTAAATTACATCTATCAGTTGTAATCCATTGTTCGAACGATATCTCAGACAAGTTATGTTTCTCAAGTTCTTTTAAAAATCTTATCTCAAATTCTGACAGCGTGGGACAATTTTCGCATTCACGGAGGTAACAATATTTTGATCTTGATGATGAATTACACAAAAACTTCTCAAAATATTGATTACAATCAGTGTTGAATGAATATTTTCTTAAACTGTGAAGCATTAAATCAATATTTTCGTGAATTGCGCAAACACAAACGTTGTGAGAACCGGAAGCATTTAGCAATTTACAATGTTTTGGTCGTAATGCTGCAAAAGTACTCAATCCAATTTTATGTTCACTGACTTCTTTAAATCGAGTGAAAGCTTCTCTAAGTGATGCAAGTAATAATCGTTTTTGAATTTGTTGACGCTTACCATTAGTGTTTACAGAGACATAATCTCTTTGTCCCGGCATGGCTCTGCTGATGTCGTCCTCGTCAAAAAATTGTATCACTTGATTCTTTATATCCGGATTCAAACGATTCCCCGATCTGTCCTTGGGGGGTAGCCAATACTCCATTTTCGGCTGCCAATTCTTTTGCTTGTTATGCAAGGTATTTGTTTGTTTCAAATTTGCTCGTTATCTGCTGAATCGTCCACGAATTAAGCAAAACTGTTAATATACGTATTTTATCTATTCTCGAACAATCTGGTTCTATGAATTTTTCTTTCAATTTGGAAATTATTTCATCATATTCCACAACCTTTGTTTTCAATGTAGCTAACTCTTGGACTTTTTCTTGTGGTGGTAAGCTGAATAGATATTTTCTAATACCTGCTACATTTTCGGCAAATTTTTGCCGACAGTATTTGTCGTTTTTAAATTCTCTAATGGATATCGGAGAAACATTTATTCCTGCAATTCCATTATTGAATAACTCAATTTTGTGTATCCTGGAATAATCCGGTAGGTCACTGTCCTGAGAAGATGCCGAGGTAATTGAAGCTTCCGATGGTATTTCCTCCAAATCGTTCCGTGATGTGGTTGGTGCTTCGTCATGTCCACCGTTTTCTGGTTGCTCCACTCTTTCAACAGGATTACGACGATACGAATATAACCAACATGAATCACAAATTCTCAATGACGTGTCCAAATAAACCGTACACTGTATGGATAAAAGTTTTTCAATTAACTTGTCAGTTAAATTTCTAAGTTTAGGCGAACAATGTCTCCCGATTTCACGAAAAGGTTTACAACAATGCTTTGTTTCGAGTTCCATTTCAAATCGTTTTAAACTTTACGCTACTTATGAAAAAAAAACTGTTAAACTGATGTCATGACTTTGTAATGTAATCCTTTTTATACGTACTAGGTACGCACTTTAGGTACCTTTTTGAAATATTGGTCTGTGCAGGGGTAGTCATTTTTTTTTTTTTAAATCATTTATTTGTACAGGCTCAATCGAATAAACTTTACAGAGCCAAATTTTCATACTTTTATACATCATTTATCTTAAAACTAAAGTTAGGAGGATAGAGCCGATTACTCGCGGCCGTCTCGAGGTTAATAGGAATTACAAATTACGGATGGGAAAGAGGGTGGGAATTTAAAGTATGGTTTACATAACACACTAAATTTAAATTCTAAATTATTGAAACACTTATAACTACACAACTTTTGGTTTTCTTTTTAATCGAACATTTTTGAAAGAGAAAAAAAAAACACACGAACACAAAAAAAAAAAACTTATACTAAACATACATGTTAAACTAACTACAATCTAATGCTAATGTTAGTCAAAAACACATAAATGAGTTTCATGTACTCCAAATCACGTACAGCCAAAATATCTCGAATTGGCACATTGGGTTGTCTACCTCGAGCCCGAAGGGAATCATAAAGCTCAGATCTGACTCCAGAATGCTCAGCACAAGACCAAATAACGTGATCTGCGTCCTGATAGCCTTGTCCACACTCACAGAGATTGCTGTCGCTCAGCCCAACCCGGTATAAATGAGCGTTCAAAGAATAATGATTGGACATGAGGCGAGACATAACACGAATGAAGTCTCGACCCACATCCATCCCCCTAAACCAAGATTTCTTCGACACCTTTGGGATGATAGAATGTTGCCATCGCCCCAAATCTCCTTTACTCCATTTATACTGCCAGCTGACGAGTGACTGTTGACGAAAAATAGGGAAAAATTCGTTGAAGGCGATTTGTCGATCACAAATATCGCCTTCCATAGCGCCCACCTTTGCAAGCGAGTCCGCTTTCTCATTGCCCGGAATTGAACAATGAGATGGGACCCATACAAAGGTGATGATAAAATAACGCAAAGATAAAGCACTTAGAAGCTCCTGTATTTTCATGAGAAAATACGAGGAGTGCTTTACCGGCCTCAAGGAGCGAATAGCCTCTACAGAACTGAGACTATCCGTGAAAATGAAGTACTGATCCGGTGGTAATGAGGCAACGATTTCTAGCGTAAAATGTATTGCCGCTAATTCAGCGACATACACGGAACAAGGGGCTTGAAGTTTACGGTTGGCGCTATAAATTTCATTAAATATACCAAAGCCTGCTGACTCCTCTATCAAAGATCCGTCAGTGAAGAACGATTTAGTGGAATCAACTTGGCCAAACTTTGCAGCAAATATCACCGGAGCAATCATAGGACGATGATGCTCTGGGATTCCACGAAGCTCCTGCTTCATGGATAAATCAAAATGAACCGAATTGTTGAAATCGGAGAAGCAAACACGATTGGAAATGTTCGGCGAAGGGCTGACATCCTGTGTTATGTACAAATGGTACAAGGTCATGAAGCGGGTTTGAGGGTTCAACTCAAGGAGCTTCTCAAAATGTTCGATCACCTGGGGGTTCATAACCTCACACCTGGTGAGGAGCCGGAGAGATAATTCTGTAAACCGATCCGAGAGTGGCAACATGCCAGCCAGCACTTCAAGACTCATGGTGTGAGTCGAGTGCATGCAACCTAACGCGATACGAAGACACCGATACTGAATACGTTCCAGTTTGATGATGTGCGACCGAGCCGCTGAATGAAAACAAAAACTACCGTATTCCATAATCGACAAAATCGTTGTCCGGTACAACGTTAGAAGATCTTGTGGATGAGCTCCCCACCAGGTCCCGGTAATTGTGCAAAGAAAATTGATCCTTGGCTGGCACTTTCGCTTCACATACTCAATATGGGATCTCCAGGTGCACTTTGAATCGAACCAGACCCCAAGATATTTAAATGACATAGAATGAGCTATCGGCTTACCCCAAATTTGAAGCTTCGGTTGTGCTGGGTTATGCTTCCTTGAAAAAACTACCAACTCAGTTTTCTCCGTAGAGAATTCGATACCTAGCTCTAGAGCCCAAGTAGACAAATTGTCCAAGGTATCCTGTAAGGGTCCTTGCAGATCGACCCCATTGGGTCCCGTGACAGACACTACGCCGTCATCTGCAAGTTGTCTCAACGTACAGTTGTCACTTAGACAACCGTCAATGTCTTTGACATAAAAATTATAAAAGAGGGGCTTAAACATGATCCCTGGGGGAGACCCATGTAGCTAAATCGTGAAGCTGTAGAGGTTCCATGAGAAAAGCTCATATGTTTCTCTGACAGCAAATTGTACAAAAAATTATTCATTAATGGTGAAAAGCCACAAGCGTGGAGTTTATCTGAAAGAACTTCAACAGATACTGAGTCAAAAGCCCCTTTATGTCCAAGAATACAGAAGCCATTTGCTCTTTTTTAGCAAAAGCTAACTGAATATCTGTGGAAAGCAACGCGAGACAGTCGTTCGTTCCCTTACCCCTACGGAAACCATATTGAGTATCTGAAAGCAGGTTGTTCGTCTCAACCCATTTGTCCAGACGGAAAAGGATCATTTTCTCCAACAACTTTCGAATACAAGATAGCATCGCGATGGGTCGATAGGAGTTGTGGTCGGACGCGGGCTTACCAGGTTTTTGAATGGCAATAACTCTCACCCGTCTCCAATCATCCGGTACAATGTTGAGTTCTAGAAACTGATTAAACAAGTGCAACATGCGCCTCTTCGCGACGTCTGGGAGGTTCTTGAGCAAGTTGAACTTGATCCTATCAGCGCCTGGAGCCGTATTGCCACACGAAAGGAGTGCGAGAGAGAACTCTACCATTGAAAAGGGTTGGCTAATCTCATCTATCGAATTCGTGTTTTCGCGAGGAATCATCCGTGCCGGCACAGAATCTGGACAAACTTTTCGCGCGAATTTGAGGATCCATTGGTCCGAGTACTCTTCGCTCTCGTTGTTCGTAGTTCGGTTACGCAACCTTCGCGCCGTGTTCCAAAGAGTACTCATCGACGTTTCGCGCGATAGCCCGTTCACGAATGTTCGCCAGTAACCGCGTTTCTTGGCCTTGATGAGGCTCTTAAGTTCGCGTTCGAGAGCCGTGTATACTTCGAAGTGCTCAGGTGTTCCACGTTTACGGAAAACTTTAAACGCGTCGGACTTTTTACGGTAAACCTCGGTGCATTGCTGATCCCACCATGGAGAAGGAGGTTTCCTGCGAGATGACGTCCCTGGAACTGGTCGAGTTTGAGCTTGAAGCGCGCTGTCTATGATCAGGTTGGAGAGGAAGTTATACTCTTCCAGCGGTGAAAGCCTTTCTACCGTCGTTACTACTTCATCTACTGCTGTCCTAAACTTTGTCCAATCGATGTGACGGGTAAGATCATACGTGACGTTAACAGATTTCGACGGATTGAACCCGGTGGCAACCGAAATTTTTATGGGCAAATGATCACTACCGTGGGGATCTTGAATCACATTCCATGTGCAATCCAACGATAATGAATTCGAACAAAGTGTGAGGTCTAATCTACTGCCAACTGAGGATGTACCAGCCAAACGTGTTACTTCTCCATTGTTAAGTACTGTCATATTGAAGTTGTCACAGAGGTCATATATCAGGGAAGACCGGTTGTCATCGTACAGTTCTCCCCAGCCTGTACCGTGAGAGTTAAAATCTCCCATGACCAACCGCGGAGCAGGAAGAACCGAACAAACATCAGAGAGTTGTTTTCGGTTGATGGAGGCTCTTGGAGGAATATAAACGGAAGCAATGCAAAGGCTTTTATTTTTAATAACAGCCTGACATGCGACAACTTCAATACCTGGAATAGGAGGAAAATTCACTCTATAGAAGGAGTAGCACTTTTTGATCCCCAAAAGTACTCCCCTCCACGTGAATCCTCACGATCAAGACGAATAATATTGAAATCATGAATCGGAAGATTGATTTCGGAAGAGAGCCATGTTTCACAAAGAGCGAATGCATCACAACCGGTAGTGTGAGCTAAAAATTTAAAAGATTCCAATTTAGGAATCAAACTTCGACAATTCCACTGTAGAACAGTGATCAAATCCCCGACCTCATTTGGAAAATTATCCATCGAAGGAAATGATAGCTGCAAGGATGGGCCACTTAATTGTCAATTGCTTCAAAAAGGTCTTCACTGTTGGAAGCATTGCCAAAACAATGCTTTTGAGAGGGTCAGAAATTTCAAGGTACTTGAAGATACCTTCGGCAATGTCATCAAATGAGAACAGCCCACTTGAGGAGGGGGCTTCTGTTCTTAAAATAGGGGCGTCAGGGTTTTGGATGTCCCCGGGAGAGATGGAAAGTCCTGGGTGTAGTTAGTACTATGGAAACCAGGAGGAATTGTGTTTTCCTTTTTCCACCTCTTTTTGAAATGGGCAAGCTGGTCTCGGGCTTCTTTTCAACAACTTTCCGTGGGCGGACGCGTCTTCGCTTCCTTGAAGCACCTTCCGGAAAAGTGAACGACGTTCCCTCTTCAGCCGAATCAAAGTCAGACTCGTCATCTGACAGAGGAGCAAAGGGATTTTTATTGGCACTGGGTGATGGTGAGGCTTTTTTCACCATTTCGGCAAAAGATTGCCTGGAACGCTGTTTTAGCGAGCGTTCTAATTGTTCCCCGCGTTGTTTGTACGCCGGGCACGATGAGAGAGCATGAGGAGGAGTTCCTTTGCAAAAAGCGCATTTAGGTGTGCTGTCTGCGCACGCGCCATCCTCATGCTTCTCTCCGCAGTTGGAGCAGCGCGCTTTATTGCCGCAATGGGAGGTCGTATGTCCCATCTGCTGGCATTTCTGGCAGATCATGACCCGAGGTACAAACAATCGCACAGGTAGCCGAAGTTTTCCCAACTCGACGTATTGAGGGAGGGCTGAGCCAGAGAAGGTCACGCGAAACGAGTCTGACGGTGTAAACTTTTTTTCACCCTTATTGGTCGACACTGCGCCAAGTTGGCGCACATCCAGTATCTTAACTGGTGACAGCAGAGGGTTCTTAAATCGACCAACCCCCCGCTTCAGCAGGATCTCAGGGGTCAGACTCGTATCGGTGACCACACCTTCGATTTCAATACCCCGAGCTGGGATATATACTCGATACTCGAGTGTAAAAAACTGAGACACAGCAATCTCATTCGCCTGCTTAAGGTTGGACACAACGACCCGAAGTTTATTCGGTCTTACTTTTATTATCTCGGTCACGGCCGAGAATCGCTTCGTCAGATCATCAGAAATCTGACAAACATTCAGAGGTTTCGATTTGGGCTGAAAATAAACAACCCATGGACCAGTTGAACTGTCTGGATAGGCACGTGATCTGGTAACTCTATGAGCTACCTCATCATTTCGTGCCATAGATGATTCATCTTGCGATAAATCATCCATGGCTCGCTTGTGGGAGCTTATCACGCTCAACCACTAACGTAATTATCTACAATCAATCACAGATAAACAAACTAAACCTAAAAAAAAACCTAAAACTAAGTACACTCTCACACACACTGTCAATCACTCTCCACACTCACACACACACTACGATGAAAATCACTTATCTTATATACTACTAAAATAACTTATCTTTTATGTATCACGGATCTACTGCAGCTGGGCGACGAATGTGTGCTGCTGCTGCCGAGCGACGATGAGTGACCGCGTGTACCGTCTAAGCGTGGAGCTGAACGATCACGATGATGTTGCTGGTCGGTGGTAGTTGGTGGATGGAAGAATGCACGCTTCACACGATGCGCTGCTGGTATGCGTGCCGTATAGATTCGGAACAATATGGCTTCTCGATCGTGGCAATATTGCTAATTGCAATTAATGACGCTGTTGCACCACTTATCACACAATGTTCTCTTCTTCAGTAAATCAAAACTGATTTCACTCGCGACGATTCCACTGGCGATTGAGAAATTCCTTTTTCTGAAGACTAAACAACTCGTAAAAAGCTTCCAAAACAACGGAAAGCGGACCGAACGAACTGTACCGTTCGCGTGTTCACTGGGCAATGCAAGGGGTAGTCATGTAAATTATATTTTCTGTCAACACCAAAGGGAATGAATGAATAGGTATAAATGGGCGTAACAATTGTATTCTTACTGGTATAAACAGTTTAACTAATTAAATACATTGTGTTTCTACCTGAACAAAATACGCTTGTACACTAACATGAATACTAATTATTTTTGTTTCGGGTTAGGTTTTCATAATATATTGTAAGTAAAAGCAGCAAATTTTGTCGTGTTACCTACAGTAAATATCAGGAATCAGTTTGTCTAGTATTCTCGGTAATAAAAAGTTTATTGTAGAAAATTTAATGTACAATTTGCAAAAAATACTTTTGCAGATGGACAATCACGACTAACATTTGAAAAAGGGATATTTGCATGAAAAAAGCCATTTTTTCGACATTACTTTCAAATTATCTCGAAAACGGATACATTTAGAATGTTGCTCACCAAGAGCATTTTTGTTTTAAATTACTAAAAAAATCGTATTAAGTTATTAAAATATGGTTATTTATGCAAAAACAACAAATTGAAAAAAAAAATGAATTTTTCTTACTTCTAAGAACTTTTTTATCTCAAGTTGCTCCATCGTAGAACAACTTCTATTCTTTTTTTTTATGACTTAAAGTCTTTCTGGAAAAACAATATAAAAGTCGTACGTTGGACAGATTTGCTAATTGATTTTTAAGTTTAATTTTTGATTTTTTTTAAGAATTTTTTTTTTTTACAGTGTGCATATTTTTTTCATAAAGTCAAATTAATTTACTACAACTTCTTCTCAGACGCAATTTTATTACAACCAACGGTTTTCGAGTCATGATTTTTTGAAAAATACGCATGACAAAACACATACGCCCTTTTGAATAATTTGTCTTGAGTCAAAAAATTCCCAGAACCCGCGGAAAATCCATCGTCACCAATTCCGAAGACATGTGCAAAGTTTCATCCAAATCGGAGAGGGTCGAGTTCAGTCATTTGCTCATTTGGCAGAGAAATGCTCTATTCGCTTAACTCAACATCAAATTTCATGCAACATATTTGATGCCACACTTCTTGGACCCATCGATGTAGTGGAAATTATTCTTAATACCGAAGGTCAACTGACTGATGAAGACACATGGCATGTGCCAATGATAAATTTAAAGTAAAAAAGAAGAAGATACAAGATTACGTGAATGAACTTAAAAAGTGAGTTAGCTGTAACATTTATTTCCAATAGTTAAAATAATAAAGATACAAATTAATGAAGTATTGGAATTATCGAAAAATAGATTGTAGAGTAGAAAATATAAAAAAGGTGAAGAAATGGTAAATTTGCAGAAATTATGTTTATTAAGGCATATGCCTTTTTCTATTTTTAGTAATCACTCGACATTCAATAACCTAAAATTTCTCGAATTGGCAGTGAGGGTAACTAAACAATTAATTACACTTTGCATTGTATCACAGAAATGCGGTAATTTATATTATACAAGCTTAAGATAAAGTACCATCTTAATATAAGTGGTTATTCTTAGCTGTAGTGAGACAGTTGTCGGAACAACGAATAAATAAGTCCACCTGATATCCTTTTTTTCACAAGAATTTCCTAAATTTACAGTTTTTAAGCTGCCGCAACTGAAGCTTTAAAACACGGTTTTTCAATACGGTGTTTTAAAATATTGATATTAAATAACTTTGAAACAACTTTACTATATTTGTTTGCGCGTATGATCAATCGATTATTCCATATTCCAAACATTAGGATTCAGATATTGTTGCTTGGATTTTGATTTAAATAATCCATTTAAAAAATATACAATCAAGTACTGATACATTGAAAGTTTTACCAATACCAAAATTTTACTATGTGATGAATATTTGGTTATTGTTGGGAACAGAGCAAAAATTATGTCCTTATAGTTAGGTCAACGGGATTCTTGTGAAATTATTGATTTTATGTGTATGTAAACAGATGACAGAAACAATTCAAAAACATAACAGCTTATGTTCTCAACGCACAACTGATTATTTTATTTGGGAAGATAATTTATTTCAGCTTTACAAAGGTAGAAATTCCATTATTATTAATTAGTAAGGATACCCGAAAATTAAAATATTATGCTCTCACTCTTTGAGTGATACTAGTTTAAAAGTTATAAAGAAATAGACACTACCACAAAAATGATAGCTTAAAGAGTTTGCATAATGAGTATTTAAAAATCAACCTCTATCTAGTCTGATTAGATTATGTATTGATTCATTTTTCATTCATATCAAAACATATGTGGTCGGTAGTGTGCATTTCATATGGATATATTTCAATCCTCATAACTGTTGCGGTAATGTGCAACTGAACGTTGCAAGAACGTAACAATATTTATTGACTTTATGTTGCGTTTTCATTACGTTGCGAATGTGGCTCAAAAAACGCATTTTGAAAACCTGAAGAATCAAAACGCATCATAGGAACAAGAGTGTACTTTATGTGTCATGATGCTCTGGAGGTTAAAATTACTTCATATTAAACATCACATACACTGGAAAATACTAAGTATGCAACGTGTTGATAAAATTTACTTAGCTGCAAGTTTACAAAGACAAACAGGTCTCGACTAACTCGAATGTTTGTTTTGAATGGTCTTTGCAGACCATTTGAGCAACATCAATGAAATATCTAGTATCTCGTATACGTGAAATGAACTCGGCTGTAACAGAATATGCGTTTTGTTACTGCAGAATTGCTTAAATGAAACATGAACACTGAGTGATAAATATGAAAGATGTTTCGTGTGCTACTTAGGCTGTCAAAAAAAGACAAACATAGTTGAAGAAGATCTGATTTATTGAAATAAAAGATACATTGTCCATTGTTGAAAAAAAATAAGTGAACATTTGAAAATGGTCCGTAATCGGATGTTCGGCGAAGCTTCCGTTTGATGTCGGAACAGGAGCGTTGTACGGCCTCCATGTCAACTATGCGAATGCATCTCTTGATTCTACCAATCATCTGTTTGCAATTCGTGGCTCTCCAGTTATTTTTGTACACCAAGGAACTCAAAACCCCGAAGAAATCTTCGATTGGGCGACACTGAGGCAGATCTGTCGGGTTGTGGTTTTTGGGTACAAATGGGATCGAATGGGTATTCAGGAACGATTGTGTTTTTATGGCGTAATGCGATGACGCTTTATCCGGCCAAAACACGTATTGTCCATCAGCATGATGTTTTGTAGAAACGAGATCAAAATTTTCTTCAAACATTCGTTCTTGTACACATCTTGATTGATTGCCAAACCAGAGGGCTTGAACCATGGCTTAGAAATGCCTTTCTCGGAAATGGCAATGTACAGCATCACTTTCTGTTCAAACTTATGTTTAAACTTATATTTTATGTTCGGAGGTGTAGTAGAACTATCCGTTGAATAGTATCGATCGTTTCCGGGAATCTGCGTCTTCAAAAGAGGGAAGTAGCTTTCGTCGTCCAAAACAAAACTTTTTCCGGAATAATTTTTAATCAACCAACGGCATTGGGATTTCAGCGTTGAAATCTGTGCATCAGTATATTCCGGGGCTCGTGTCTTCTTTCGGCACTTTATTCCGACTCTTTTCAATGTTTTGCAGATGTACTGGTGAGAACAGTTGAACTTTTTTGCAGCATCCCGTTGGCTTAGTGAATCCTTGTTGTTGAAGATACGAGAAAGAGAACGAAGTCCTTTTGCGTCCATAATTTTGGCTGGTCTTCCACTACCTTGCTTGCGAACAGTTGTTGGGGATCTTAGGATATGCTAAAAAGTCGAAGTCGCAACATTTCGCTTTTAAAATGTTGTACCGTATACGTTTTGCCGAGATTTCTGTGCAGTTCGTAGAACTGTACAACGCGCTCGCGAAATACTTCTTGTTTCGACGGCATTTTGAGCAAAACTGAGCAAGCATAAACAAAAGAGAAAATACTAGCAGAAAGAGGAGAGAAAGAACTAACGCATACACACTCTTATTTCTCTCTGAGCTCGTTTGTTGTTGAGCATAGAGGCCTCGAAAAAATTCCAAAATTTTAATTGCCTCCCGTTACCAAGCTCCATGGATTCTGCGACGCGTCTAACAAGGACTACGGTGCCTGTATCTATCTGCTCTGTGTATCGAAAACTAGCGAAGTCTCATCAACAAGACAACATCAAAGTCGGGACAATGGCAAAGAAGACAATCATCCACCTATCAAGTGGCCATTGGCGCGTGTAACCGAAATTCAAGACAGTCCTAGTTCTCCTCAGCTGAGAGAGCAACATTTTCTCGGATCGGCAGAATGCTAATTTTCGAAATCGCTCTGCGTTGATCCGCCGCCAGCTCTAGATGCATCGCTTTAGTCACCAGACAGACGTAAATTGCTACAAAGCATTTGATTGATTGCGAGCGACGTTTTTGGTTCTTGATTGTGAACGGCCCACAGTAGTCAACTCCGACCCGTAGGAAAGGGTGGCAGCGAGTGACTTTTTCTGGAGGTAAGTCTGCCATCAGCTGCTCGTGGACTTGAGGGCGAATTCTGAAGCACGGAACATTCGTGTAGCACAGAATGAACTAAATTTCGGACGTTAGTGATCCAAAATTGCTCCCTCATTGCGGAGATCACCAGCTGTTGTCCCGCATGAAGATGCTTCCGGTGGTAGTATACAACAATCAGTCTAGCTAATGGATGTCGGTGATTAATGTTATACGGATGTACACGACTTGTTGATATGTCAGCGTGCCTGAGCCGGCCGCTAACGCAGAGTATACCATCAATCAGTTCAGGGCACAACCTGATGATTTTCGATGAGTCTCGTACCGCTCGTTCTCTGGCCAGATCGGAGATTTCCTGGGAGAAGCTTTCCTTCTGAGAGACCCGTACTAATGTTTTAAGGGTGGAGTCAATCTCATGGGATGTGACAACACCGATTCATCGATTACTTCGGTTTTCTCGACGTGCGTTCGAACAGAACTGATCAATATAGACGACAATTCGAACGAGATCCATCAGTGATGATTTCCATCCAAAGATATCACTAGGTTTAACTGCTGAAAGTGCCGTTGTTACACTTTTCTCCTCAAGAACTACCTTCTGTATTACTCTTTCACTTGTTGATCGTTCGGCCAGTGTTCCTCTTTGAGCTGCAACCAGTATGGACAATGAAACCATAGTTTCTCATACTGCAGCTGCGCTGGTGTCATTCCACGGGAGATGATGTCTGCTGGATTCTCTAGTCCTGCTACATGACTCCATATTCCTTCCTCCTTGTTTTCATCTTGACGGTGACGACGACAGCCAACATTTCACTATCATCGAATGTGTCCAAAAAAATTACGAGCCTTTAAATGGAATGCGTTACTGACCTTCTCGTACAGGTGCGCGAGCAAGAGCGCAGATGAGAGTTCCAACCGAGGGGTGGTCTCGTGCCTTTCAGCTTTCTTCAGGTTATTCAGAGGGGCTACTCGAGATTTGGCGATCAATAGGTGTACGGAGACTTCGCCAGTTTTCGATACACAGCGCAGATAGATACAGGCACCGTAGGCCTTGTTAGACGCGTCGCAGAATCCATGGAGCTAAATGGCAGCAACACCTCGACTGAATTCGCATCGTTGAGGGAAACTCCTCTTGACGTTCGTGGAGACCGTTTAAGAGGGCCCGATACCTTGGACCGAAAAAAAAGACGCACTTTCTCGGAAACATAGCTTATTCGAGATATTTTTGGTCATGAGGCAATGTTGGGAACAAGAGTCCAACAAGTGACAAGTGCCGTAGACAGAAGTATGTTTTGAGTAGGAATTACGGGCAATGAAACAAGATTTTGGCTAGTGGTGGCTGTTTGTTCTGTGGTTGGTCTGGTGTGTGTGTTTTGCGAGTTGGTAGAGGCAGCTGTGTTGGTATTGTGTGTCTGTTGTGCTAGCCGAAATGAACTGGATTGTGGCTGTTGCTGTCGTTGAGGTTGCATCGGTGATCGTAGTTGGCAGTTTGGAACAGAGGATCTGGTTTCTCCGCCATGCAACATGGAGTGATGCTTTTGATGGCAGTGACGACACAATCCTCGCTCACAAGCCCTTGCATAGTGCCCCGGATTGAGGCAGTTTCGACACAGTTTCGCTTTTGTAACAGCTTCATTCCTTTCAGCAACCTTCATCATCTGAAACTTGGTGCACTGGAATGGAGAATGCCACGTTTCGTTGCAGAACATGCATTTACCAGCTGACTTGACAATTGCTTGGCAAACTCCTTGCTTGAACGTTCGCTGATCTGTGTAGGTGGACTTGGATGGTGTCACCGATTGGAGAACTGCACAGTGGTTGCGAAGAAACTCGATGAAGTTCTGGTAGGTAGGGACAGAATTGTGGTGCGTTTCCCAGTTTCTCAAAGTGGCAGGATCTAGTCGACTGCACACCATATGCACCAGCAAAGTGCTCCATTCAGTTGTCTTCTCACCGATTTTATCGAGCATTTGAAGATTTTTCTCGAATTCACTGATAAGATTGTTGAGGCCGTCATAACTCTCCTTCTTCAGACTATCGACTGCAAATAAAGCATCAATGTGAGCTTTCACAATAAGCTTTTTGTTTTCGTAGCGTAGTTGAAGTGCTTGTCACGGTACACTGTACTTTGCTGCAGAAAGTTCCACTGAATTGATCTCCTGTGGAGCTTCGCCAGATAGAGATGAACGCAAATAGTTGAATTTGTCGATTTCCAAAAGCTGAGAGTTACTGTCGATCAGGTTGCAAAAGCTATCGCGGAAGGTGATCCAGTCACGAACCTTCCCATTGAACGTCGGAAGTTTGATTTCTGGCAGCTTGACCTTTGGGTACGCTCCTCCCTGGATTGAATAACCACCTTCTGTTGAGGGTTGAGCCGCACTTTTCTCCAATTTCGTCAGTAGATCTGCCTTTAATTGGAAGAAACGATCCTTGAAATCGCTGAGAACTTGAAGATTATTCTTTTGCTGCTCTTTTTCTGCTTCAGGCTTCACTTCTGGGGATCCATCCACTGCAATTTCATCTAAGAGCAATTCAGTTTTTCTTCGCACTTCAAAAAACTCGCTGTACATCGAATCGAGACATTGCAAGCGAATTTTTGTTTGCTGCTCATCCTTGGATGCATCGTAGTTCGCCAAGAAACGATCCGTACCTTCCAGAGAATTTAGCAGTTGACGTTCACGTTTTACCAAACTTCGTAACTCATTCGTCATCTTCGAAAACATTCTTATCTGATGTAAAAAATGGCACACACTTCACTGCACTGCGACCAGTATCGATCCAATTCGATCCTGATCAAACTAAAACACTGCCAATAAATCACCGAAGCACTTCAACTTTCGATCAACTCAACGTTCGTCAAACTCGATTTCGCGACGCTAAACGAAATGACTTGCAACCCAACAAATTGACAGAAATAAAGGTAGCCAACCAAAAATTAATCAAACGAGCCAACAAACCAGCGGAACAAATGAGACCAACAATCATTTATGGATACAGGGAATGCTACTTGCCAATAAAGTATACTCGCATGCAATTCAAAGTATTTATTTATTTACTCAGACCAACCATCGGATCCAGTTCGAAGGACCAAATGTTCGCGCACGTATTTGCTGATTTCGGACACATCAGAAAAAAATCGAGGATTCACAATACATAACATTTATTCGAACAGAAACTACACTTATTCTACGCCAACAGAAAACAGGGGCCACATTTTGGAACTCGAAACGAAGAACTTTTTCTCACAAGCGTTCGTACAAAAAGTCGTTCGTTTCGAGATCCAAAATACGGCCCCAGATAAATTTTACTGAGACTGAATGCAACGATGTACACGTCGCGACAGTTTTATTTAATCCCCTTTGCTGTGGTCTCGATCAGCTGGAAGTCTGATCGATCGAGAAGCGATCGGGAGAAAAAGCCTATTCCGAACACAACACGAAATAGACTGTCTAACTGTGTAGGGTGAAGCGAGACCGTTCTACCAACGAGGGTTGTGGAACAAATAACGCGTTGTTTATTTGAGCAGTAATGTGCTCCCGAACGCCACTAATCGAATCAGATAGAGAAGAAATCTTCTTCATCTCCTCTTAGAACTTTTGGGCGGTCGGGAGCAATACATTCTGCTCGCCACAAGCATGGCCTAACAAACAATCACCACATTTGAACAGCACATTATCATTCTCACTGACTAGCTTGGCTACCGCTTTTGTCAGTGGAGTACACTTATAGGGATATACTCTAGCACAACTTCAGCAAGCAGTAGGGATATCACTAGGCAGTATAGAATCCCCACACTGTTTGCACTCTGCCATTTCGCTTACAACCTACACAGAAAAAAATAATTAATTTTAACAAGCGCGTAAAATTTCCCCTCGTGAAATTCCAAGTCAAAAGAGCATAAACAACGATATTGTTTGCAATCTCTCATACATCAGGCTAGATTCAGGCGTTTTTTTTTTTTTTTTAATAATCATTTATTTGTACAGGCTCAATCGAATAAACTTTACAGAGCCAAATTTTCATACTTTTATACATCATTTATCTTAAAACTAAAGTTAGGAGGATAGAGCCGATTACTCGCGGCCGTCTCGAGGTTAATAGGAATTACAAATTACGGATGGGAAAGAGGGTGGGAATTTAAAGTATGGTTTACATAACACATTAAATTTAAATTCTAAATTATTGAAACACTTATAACTACACAACTTTTGGTTTTCTTTTTATTCGAACATTTTTGAAAGAGAAAAAAAAACACACGAACACAGAAAAAAAAAACTTATACTAAACATACATGTTAAACTAACTACAATCTAATGCTAATGTTAGTCAAAAACACATAAATGAGTTTCATGTACTCCAAATCACGTACAGCCAAAATATCTCGAATTGGCACATTGGGTTGTCTACCTCGAGCCCGAAGGGAATCATAAAGCCCCGATCTGACCTCACGATGCTCAGAACAAGACCAAACAACGTGATCTGCGTCCTGATAGCCTTGTCCACATTCACAGAGATTGCTGTCGCTCAGCCCAACCCGGTATAAATGAGCGTTCAAAGAATAATGATTGGACAAGAGGCGAGACATGACACGAATGAAGTCTCGACCCACATCCATCCCCCTAAACCAAGATTTCTTCGACACCTTTGGGATGATAGAATGTTGCCATCGCCCCAAATCTCCTTTACTCCATTTATACTGCCAGCTGACGAGTGACTGTTGACGAAAAATAGGAAAAAAATCGTTGAAGGCGATTTGTCGATCACAAATATCGCCTTCCATAGCGCCCACCTTTGCAAGCGAGTCTGCTTTCTCATTGCCCGGAATTGAACAATGAGATGGGACCCATACAAAGGTGATGATAAAATAACGCGAAGATAAAGCACTTAGAAGCTCCTGTATTTTCATGAGAAAATACGAGGAGTGCTTTACCGGCCTCAAGGAGCGAATAGCCTCTATAGAACTGAGACTATCCGTGAAAATGAAGTACTGATCCGGTGGTAATGAGGCAACAATTTCTAGCGTAAAATGTATTGCCGCTAATTCAGCGACATACACGGAACAAGGGGCTTGAAGTTTACGGTTGGCGCTATAAATTTCATTAAATTTACCAAAGCCTGCTGACTCCTCTATCAATGATCCGTCAGTGAAGAACGATTTAGTGGAATCAACTTGGCCAAACTTTGCAGCAAATATCACCGGAGCAATCATAGGACGATGATGCTCTGGGATTCCACGAAGCTCCTGCTTCATGGATAAATCAAAATGAACCGAATTGTCGAAATCGGAGAAGCAAACACGATTGGAAATGTTCGGCGAAGGGCTGACATCCTGTGTTATGTACAAATGGTACAAGGTCATGAAGCGGGTTTGAGGGTTCAACTCAAGGAGCTTCTCAAAATTTTCGATCACCTGGGGGTTCATAACTTCACACCTGGTGAGGAGCCGGAGAGATAATTCTGTAAACCGATCCGAGAGTGGCAACATGCCAGCCAGCACTTCAAGACTCATGGTGTGAGTCGAGTGCATGCAACCTAACGCGATACGAAGACACCGATACTGAATACGTTCCAGTTTAATGATGTGCGACCGAGCCGCTGACTGAAAACAAAAACTACCGTATTCCATAACCGACAAAATCGTTGTCCGGTACAACGTTAGAAGATCTTGCGGATGCGCTCCCCACCAGGTCCCGGTAATTGTGCAGAAAAAATTGACCCTTTGCTGGCATTTTCGCTTCAGGTACTCAATGTGAGATCTCCAGGTGCACTTTGAATCGAACCAGACCCCAAGATATTTAAATGACTTAGAATGAGCTATCGGCTTACCCCAAATTTGAAGCTTCGGTTGTGCTGGGTTATGCTTCCTTGAAAAAACTACCAACTCAGTTTTCTCCGTAGAGAATTCGATACCTAGCTCTAGAGCCCAAGTAGACAAATTGTCCAAGGTATCCTGTAAGGGTCCTTGCAGATCGACCCCATTGGGTCCCGTGACAGACACTACGCCGTCATCTGCAAGTTGTCTCAACGTACAGTTGTCACCTAGACAACCGTCAATGTCTTTGACATAAAAATTATACAAAAGGGGGCTTAAACAGGATCCCTGGGGGAGACCCATGTAGCTAAATCGTGAAGCTGTAGAGGTTCCATGAGAAAAGCTCATATGTTTCTCTGACAGCAAATTGTACAAAAAATTATTCATTAATGGTGAAAAGCCACAAGCGTGGAGTTTATCTGGAAGAACTTCAACAGATACTGAATCGAAAGCCCCCTTTATGTCCAAGAATACAGAAGCCATTTGCTCTTTTTTAGCAAAAGCTAACTGAATATCCGTGGAAAGCAACGCGAGACAGTCGTTCGTTCCCTTACCCCTACGGAAACCATATTGAGTATCTGTAAGCAGGTTGTTCGTCTCAACCCATTTGTCCAGACGGAAGAGGATCATTTTCTCCAACAACTTTCGAATACAGGATAACATCGCGATGGGTCGATAGGAGTTGTGGTCGGACGCGGGCTTACCAGGTTTTTGAATGGCAATAACTCTCACCCGTCTCCAATCATCCGGTACAATGTTGAGTTCCAGAAACTGATTAAACAAGTGCAACATGCGCCTCTTCGCGACGTCTGGGAGGTTCTTAAGCAAGTTGAACTTGATCCTGTCAGCTCCTGGAGCCGTATTGCCACACGAAAGGAGTGCGAGAGAGAACTCTACCATTGAAAAGGGTTGGCTAATCTCATCTATCGAATTCGTGTTTTCGCGAGGAATCATCCGTGCCGGCACAGAATCTGGACAAACTTTTCGCGCGAATTTGAGGATCCATTGGTCCGAGTACTCTTCGCTCTCGTTGTTCGTAGTTCGGTTACGCAACCTTCGCGCCGTGTTCCAAAGAGTACTCATCGACGTTTCGCGCGATAGCCCGTTCACGAATGTTCGCCAGTAACCGCGTTTCTTGGCCTTGATGAGGCTCTTAAGTTCGCGTTCGAGAGCCGTGTATACTTCGAAGTGCTCAGGTGTTCCACGTCTACGGAAAACTTTAAACGCGTCGGACTTTTTACGGTAAACCTCGGTGCATTGCTGATCCCACCATGGAGAAGGAGGTTTCCTGCGAGATGACGTCCCTGGAACTGGTCGAGTTTGAGCTTGAAGCGCGCTGTCTAAGATCAGGTTGGAGAGGAAGTTATACTCTTCCAGCGGTGAAAGCCTTTCTACCGTCGTTACGGCTTCATCTACTGCTGTCCTAAACTTTGTCCAATCGATGTGACGGGTAAGATCATACGTGACGTTAACAGATTTCGACGGATTGAACCCGGTGGCAACCGAAATTTTTATGGGCAAGTGATCACTACCGTGGGGATCTTGAATCACATTCCATGTGCAATCCAACGATAATGAATTCGAACAAAGTGTGAGGTCTTATCTACTGCCAACTGAGGATGTACCAGCCAAACGTGTTACTTCTCCATTGTTAAGAACTGTCATATTGAAGTTGTCACAGAGGTCATATATCAGGGAAGACCGGTTGTCATCGTACAGTTCTCCCCAGCCTGTACCGTGAGAGTTAAAATCTCCCATGACCAACCGCGGAGCAGGAAGAACCGAACAAACATCTGAGAGTTGTTTTCGGTTAATGGAGGCTCTTGGAGGAATATAAACGGAAGCAATGCAAAGGCTTTTATTTTTAATAACAGCCTGACATGCGACAACTTCAATACCTGGAATAGGAGGAAAATTCACTCTATAGAAGGAGTAGCACTTTTGATCCCCAAAAGTACTCCTCCTCCACGTGAATCCTCACGATCAAGACGAATTATATTGAAATCATGAATCGGAAGATCGATTTCGGAAGAGAGCCATGTTTCACAAAGAGCGAATGCATCACAACCGGTAGTGTGAGCTAAAAATTTAAAAGATTCCAATTTAGGAATCAAACTTCGACAATTCCACTGTAGAACAGTGATCAAATCCCCGACCTCATTTGGAAAATTATCCATCGAAGGAAATGATAGCAGCAAGGATGGGCCACTTTAATGTTAATTTCTGCAAAAAAGTTTTCACAGTGGGAAGCATTGCCATAACAATGCTTTTGAGAGGGTCAGAAATTTCGAGGTACTTAAAGATACCTTCGGCAATGTCATCAAATGAGAACAGCCCACTAGAGGAGGGGGCTTTTGTTCTTAAAATTGGGGCTTCAGGGGTTTTGGATGTCCCCGGGAGAGATGGAAAGTCCTGGGTGTAGTTACTACTACGAAAACCAGGTGGATTAGGATTTTCCTTTTTTCCACCTTTCCTTGAATTGGGAAAGCTGGTCTCGGGCTTCTTTTCAGCAACTTTCCGTGGGCGGACGCGTCTTCGCTTCCTTGAAGCACCTTCCGGAAAGGTGAACGATGTTCCCTCTTCAGCCGAATCAAAGTCAGACTCGTCATCTGACAGAGGAGCAAAGGGATTTGTATTGGCATCGGGTGATGGTGAGGCTTTTTTCACCATTTCAGCAAAAGATTGCCTTGAACGCTGTTTCAGCGAGCGTTCTAATTTTTCCCCGCGTTGTTTGTACGCCGGGCACGATGAGAGAGCATGAGGAGGAGTTCCTTTACAAAAAGCGCATTTAGGTGTGCTGTCTGCGCACGCGCCATCCTCATGCTTCTCCCCGCAGTTGGAGCAGCGCGCCTTATTGCCGCAATGGGAGGTCGTATGTCCCATCTGCTGGCATTTCTGGCAGATCATGACCCGAGGTACAAACAATCGCACAGGTAGCCGAAGTTTTCCCAACTCGACGTATTGAGGGAGGGCTGAGCCAGAGAAGGTCACGCGAAACGAGTCTGATGGTGTGAACTTTTTTTCGCCCTAATTGGTCGATACTGAGCCTAGTTGGCGCACATCCAGTATCTGAACTGGGGGAAGCAGGGGGTTCTCAAATCGACCAACCCCCCGCTTCAGCAGGATCTCAGGGGTTAGACTAGTTTCGGTGACCACACCTTCAATTTCAATACCCCGAGCTGGGATATACACTCTATATTCTAGAGTAAAGAGCTGGGAGACAGCAATCTCATTAGCTTGCTTGAGGTTGGACACAACGACCCGAAGTTTATTCGGCCTGACTTTAATTATCTCGGTCACGGCCGAGAATCGTTTGGTCAGATCGTTCGAAATTTGATAGACATTCAGAGGTTTCGATTTGGGCTGAAAATAGACAACCCAAGGACCAGTTGAACTGTCTGGATATGCACGTGATCGGGTAACTGTATGAGCTACCCCATCATTTTGCGCCATAGATGATTCATCTTGCGATAAATCATCCATGGCTCGTTCGTGGGAGCTTATGACGCTCAACCACTGAATCTATATATAACTAAACACAGAAAAAAAAAATTAAAGCTAAGCACACACTCAAACACTCTCAAACACTCTCAATCACTCCCATACACTCACACACACTATAAAAATAACGCTTCTTGTATTCAGAAGAGAAGGAAACAAAAACATATCTTATATGTATAACGGATCTACTGCAGCCGGGCGACGAATGTGCTGCTGTTGCCGAGCTACGATGAGTGGCCGCGTGCACCGGCTAGGCGTGGGGATGAACGATGATGATAATGACACTGGTGATACTGGTCGGTGGTGGTTATCAGATGAACTAATGCACGCTACACACGATGGACTGCTGGTGTGCGTGCCGTATAGATGCGGAGCAATATGGCTTTTCGATCGTCGTAATATTGCTAATTGCAATTAATTACGTTGCTGCACTGTTTATCACACAACCTTTTCTTCTTAACCTTACCAGGACTCGATTTCACTCGCGATCGCGAAAAAATATTAAACTGAAGAATTAAATCAACTAGTGAAAAGCTTCCAAAGCAACGGAAAGCGGACCGAACGAACTGTACCGTTCGCTTGTTCACTGGGCAATGAGATTCAGGCGTTATATGGCATAAATTTACATGAAATATCCTATTATTTTCTGCCAAATCTAGCATTCCCTTTATGTGCATTAGATAACGCAGAAAATTCAGTGTTTCTTTTTATCTGTGTACACACAATACAGATGACCAAAAAGCAACGTGCAAAAAAAAAAAATTTCTCCGGCCGCCAGCCGTCACTGGGGCAAAAATTTCCAAAATTGAACAATAACCAGCACGGCAGACCAATCGTCTCCAACTGATCTGGTTGGAAAAACACTTTCTGTGTGCGATAGGAATTATAATTAGGCGCAAAATGCACTATTTCACACTAAATTTTTGGTAATTAATCACTGCACTGCAGAAACATACTACACTGTTCACCATCACCATCTACCACCCAAACAAGAGAAAAATACAAACAAATAAACTCTCTATTTGGTAAATTAATTTGGGGGTCCTGAAAAGGACGGAATTAGTAATAACGGGGGAGAAATATGGTTGGCGATTGAACTTGGGCTTTTTTTCTTGGTTCAGTTCCTCGTCATTTCGGGTGGCCATTTGCAGGTGACGCGGGATGATTGAAACTAGTCTCGTTGTCACGGGCTGCATTTTCCAGTCAACTTCTTCAGCAGCCATGTTTCTCGCAACGAGGTTGATGGGAACATCGGCACCAACTGCAAACTGCACCACCGTTCTCTGAAGCAAGGACTGCTCACAGCTGCGTTTGTATAGCCACTGCACAGCTTTACAACCAAAATACTAAAGCAAAATGTGAAAGTGTACCTGTTTTATATTTTTAGGAGACGTTCCTTACTTATATATGAAGTCTGTGCTAGCAAAGTACTGTGTATTTGGTAAATATACACTGAAAAATCGGCAGTCCTTCGTAAAAAAAATTTTTTCTCGCGATGCATTCAAACACTCTCGAAAACGGATGCATTCATAAAGTTTCCTACGCTACGTGTGCGTTACAAATAATGTCACATCGGTTTCTCAGCCATCTGTGAACCGATTTCAGGTCTGTTGACGGCAAATGGAAGCTACAACATTCTCATAGAACGCTATTGATTTTGTATTCATTCGGACATTTCGTTACGAAGATATGAACGAAACAGTACTTGACGGCCTATTATAATAGTAATCAAACAGTTTAGTCTCCGATTACATACTGAGCTATTTGTGTACCGATTTTAGTTTTGTTGGTGCCAAATCAAAGCTATGAAATCTCCGAATAATTGGTCAAAATTTCATCATGATTGGATAATTTTTCATGGAGATATGACCAAAACAATACCTGAGAGCACATAATTGTGAGATGACAATATATTCGTTGCAGTGCAAAACCAAACAAGACCAATCACACCAATCGATGCCGCTTGCATTCTATTGTGTCGCATCAGGTGCGTTGTATAACACATACAGCGGACTAGCCACACTATGCGACTGTATAGAATTTGAGCAGCATCGATTGGCTCGAGTGGTCTGGTTTTGAACTGCAACGAGTATATTCGAAAATTACACAAAGTCTCCATTAACTATTTTCAACGAACATGTACTTATTAAGCATCTTGAATCCATATCGATTATCAAAATTGACGCTCAGGATTGTCTAATACTTCATTCTATGGACTGATTTTCTGATGAAAATATGTATCCTGTACCATACTGGCCACATTTGAGTTCGTAATTCTAGTGAAGAAGGGTTCAGTCTCAACATCGGTGGATTAATTCGGGTTTTTTTACTTGACCTGGTCTGAGAAATCATTGTAGACCATGTGGAAATACGTTATTTTCTGATCCTTGGCAAAGTTCCATCCATATCGGAGAGGGTCATAAACGAGTATGATTTGTTTTGGCTGATTTCACCTGGAAGAATTTGAAATCAAACAAATTTTCTTAGTTCTTTTTACATTTCCTTCTAATGTCTAACATCATAAATTGCAAAGAGTCCATCAGTATCTGCAAACTACATTCATTTAGCTTTTTTCTCGCAAAGCATCTACACAATCATACAGCAGGAGGTAATTTCCCTACATGACTGTTGTCATTATTTTCGACATTGAGTTATTTTTTATTTAGATGATGATCCCTTGTCATAAGTTCCCGAGTTAGTTCTTTCCACTTTCAACATATGTACGGGACAAGAAAAGTACGTTAATGAGCGTGCCTTTGTGTCTGTGTTTATTTGTGTGAAATTTAGTAAATACGTAACGAACATATTTTAAAACAATATTAGCAACACATTTTTAACAATAAGAAAAATACCCCCCAACCCCCCAACACTCCAATAAAATTTCAACGTGAGATATAGATAGGAGAATACATTGTAGTAAAGCCAATTTAAAAACGTTATGGGCTTGCTGGCATCGATGAATAGAGTTAGCGTATTTCTTATTTCAGTTGTATTCTACAGTGTAATCAATATCATATAAGTTTGTACTATATTTATCTCATTTCAGCGCCACAAATTGCAGACGAAAGCAATTTGATAATTACAAATTCAAGCTGCATAAACCTGCATTTAAATTCCTGGGATAATGGAGGCTGTCCAATATCACATTTTTCAATCGAGTATCGTCGTTTGCATTCATCTTTTTGGACAACGATGTCTTCCGATATATCCGGAGTAGAAAAAAGGAACGAAAATATTTCATTTTGTGAGTTCTCACCAGAAACTTGGTACGAATTAAAGGTAACCTCTAACAACGATGCTGGAGGAACGACTGCTCAGTTCAATTTTGCCACTACAACCTTAACTGGAGATAAAATACCACCACCGGAATATCCAACAGTTGAAATTACAACGGTGCACAAAAAATCAAAAGAGAACGACAACATTGAGTGGATTCAGTCCAGTGCTGCAATCATCACATTGGGTTCAATGATCATTGCGTTGTAAGTATCTTGCATCATCTAGGAGTTCCGGGATAATTTTCATTAAAATATTTCAATTGGATCTGATCTTCATTTACATAAATTTGTTAATTATTATAAGACCTACTTTTTGACCTTGGAATCTCTTGGCCTAGTTCCAGATGGGAACCGCTGGAAAACCCCAGGCTGCTGTTCTTGAGCCAACGGCAGCCTCCAGGGTGTTTTCTGAAGATCTCTTCTGGATTCCAGATCTCAGGGCGTACGGACGTGGTGAAATTTTCGGAGTACGGGAACCTATACTTTATCGAATACTCACGGTTGGCTTTACAAATTTATTTATTCGTCGAACTGGACAATGGCGGCTACGATGGTGTAAGTGTTGGTAATGTGGATACATGGTCAAATGGTGACTGACGGCGCCGGTATGTGCTTCAGCTCTTAACAACGGTGACCGTTCGGAAGGGAGTGAAGGAAGGACTCGATGACGTGCAGCTGGCTATGTGCCCGCACGTGTGGTTGGTGCCGGTGTTTGGGGACGGTATTACGGTAAACGATATCGGTGACGTCAGGTGGGCGTAAGTGAGGTCTACGGCGTGATCTGGCACAAAACTTAATGATGACCATGCGGCAATCGGACGTTGCACGAAGATGGCGATGAGCGGACGACCGTCGGTGACCCCTCGTGGGAGCCCGGTGTGTGCTGTTTTTTTTCGGCGATGTCCCCAACAACCAGTTGCGATGGAAATCGCCGTATCCTTTGGTCACGTCGTGGCTCGGCGGCTGGAAAACTCAGCAACAGTCGTGAGGGTCAAGTACCGCCAAAACGATTTGACCCCGACCTTGTTCGGCTGTGTTTTTCTCCGTTCGTATTTTGTTAATTTAGCGACCTCTTAAAGCCAGTTGATAGGTTGCATTCTTAAACTTCACTGACTCGCATTCGATTTTAAACAAATGTTACCCGCCGGTAACATATACCCCACTGGTCAGAAAAAATGGAAGCGGATGCAGCGGATTCTTTTCTAGTTCAACTGTATAATTTTAATTTTATAATAGGATGATATACTCAAAACAAAACAAAATTTCTTCAACGAGAAATCAGTGGCCCGTAATGATACATGCAATAACACTTACGTTCTAAACAAGACAATGCTTACACTGGTACCGCTGCCCTGCAAAAGATTTAATATGAACAAAGATCGAGGCATAAATCGTCAGTTTCCTTGCAAACAATCATCCGGCTCGGGGTTCATTCTGTGGAGCCTATAACAAATATAACAATCATACCACTTTTTTTCACATCTAACACTCGACCGTTGGTCTAAGCGGATTACAACACCGATTCGCATCGTGAGTTTAATGCAAACTGAATAAAAAATCCTATGATAACAGTTGGGCCATATGATAGATGGGATTTAACAAAAATAAAGGCTTCGGACAAACATCGTCGGAACCAGTGTGTGAAAAAATTGACTGCCCGAAATGAGTGCGAAAAACAACAGCATTCAATTCTTTGGTCTTTGCTGAACACACGAATTACTAAAAAAGAGAAAAAGCAATGAACGAACGAACACAAGCATTCGGTCCCCTCCAAAAAGGTGACCCGCACCGAATGTCTTCATTCACACAGGATGCTACCGACACATTTTTCTATACAGATCTCCGGTTCAATCAGTCAAAACAAAAAGAGGAGAGCATAACAAAACACAATAATCGCAAACATTCTGACTGAATGTGTTCTTGCTATCACCGAATTTTGGCTCTTCTGAAATTCAGTTTTGCACCGAATCGGTGAATGACGAGATGGATGTTGGATAAATTCACGGGATTCTGCTTATTGAATTTGAATTTTTCGCACCCTGGTCGGAACAAAATCATCGACACACGACGGAAGAAGTAAATTACTGATCGTGGAACAGATCTATCGCTACGTTTGTCGTTGGGTTTGATACTGAATGAGTACCCATATTCTCGAGCATGGTTGACGAATTTGTAGGCTTAATCTCTTAGCAAACCGTTCATTTTTGGATACAAGTACGTATTTGCCCTACCATTTTCGGCCAGTAATACTGTTGACGTATTTTTTCTAAAGTTTTGTTAATACCAATGTCCATGAAATCGTCATGACACGCTTTTAAAATTGCATGGTGGGACTCCGGACAAGGTATTATCTTCCAATCGTAACGATGATCAGTCAGATCGTTATTGAATATAAACTTCATCAATTGACCCTCGTTAACACGAAAGTCGGGATAATTTCGACGGAAAGTTTTAAATCATGGTACCACGAAGCAGAAGAACTTACAGACACTGCCATCACACTCCGCAATAGTGCAGATGTTTTCCATTTCGTCCGCATGATGTATGTTAAAGCCGACGTATCGGTAACAAGTCAAAAATGACTGCCTACGATGTATCCACGAAAATGTTCAATGGAAAGGAGTGCTGCAAGTCCTTCCTTCTCGGTTGCGTGAAATGCCCGCTCTTGTGTAGTGATTTTTTTTTTAAAGTATTCTATCACTTTTTCCTGGCCTTCGAACTTTTGGGTGACCACCCCAGCGATGGTATAATCGCTCGCGTCAGTATGAATGTGATGTAGAAGGAGATGTTCGCTCATCACCATGAGACACCAAGAGTGAACATTAATGTTTTTGGCTAGAATGAAAAATGTGAAGAGAAAGTATTGATAGTTCCGTCAGAGTGCGGCAGGTAGGAAATCTAACAGATGTTTTTTGAAAATTGAGCGAAAGGGCATGTATCCAATCGCACTCGAACCATGGACGTCAATCTTTGCCTAACATCCTACTGCGGAGTAGGTTGTAGCAACGGAGCAATTCCGCCACTTCAACAGGCAAAAATTGACGCATGGAAAGACGCTCATGTACCACTGTGGCTTGTATAGTTATTCTAGCGATCTATTGTGTGCACTCTGTTCATTGATGCGCACATGGGAGAGGAACTCTCTCCTTTTTTTTGGGTTTGTTTTGATTCGCACCGACTGACGATCACTAAAGTTTTTCTCGTTGTCTCCAACGTAGAGACCTTGGAGAGAAACACCGTGAAGCGATGCGATACTGGTCCCCACCAGTATAATCAATGGTTACCACCATTTATGGTTTCACATACATTAATTGTTATGTTATTTATTCTCCGTGCATGGAGTAACGATTATGATGTAGTAGGAGATGTTAGCACCGACAAACCGACATGAAACTCAATCTTCACTATTGATCAAGAATCCATAACGACCGATTCAAATGTGTAGCGATCCCATCTGTCAAAACCCATAGAATCATTTGATCTAGATCAAATAAATGTGCCCAGAATAGCTCAGACATGAACCATCTCATCAAGTTCCCAAGCGTGTTCGTGGCTTCAATAATTACGCCCAGGCAAAAGTGAGATTTTTCTAGCTTAATTGAGAGATTCGCTTCCCGTAGTCGTTTCGCAACTTCGATAAGAAGCTGAACGTGTTCTGTGAATGTCTTCGGTACTATGACAATGTCTACCCCAACTCTCGATTCATCAATCGGGATAGCGTTGCTGGGTATTGACTAACCCAAATGGAATGCGGGTGAACTGGAACATCCCCTTACCTTGCACACTGAACTAACAAAATTTCCGCGATTCTCTGGCCAACGGTATTTGCAAAAATGCCTCAAGATCAATTGTAGAGCGATAGTTAGCTCAGGGTAGGCGTCCGAGAATTCTTCTAGGGTGAGGAATGGGATAGGCATCACAAACCGTTCTATCATTCAACTTGCGGGCATCAAGGCAAAGCCGCAATGCTCCCGATGATTTCTTGATCGGAACGATGTGTAACTGACTTAGATTCTTCAATTATCCCTCTAACCATTAATCGATCAATTTCAGCAAATAAACCTTGCTGTATTTTAGGGGCGATGGGATATGGATAAAGTCTTATAGGTTTGTTCGATTAACATTCGTCTTTGAGTATAAATGTGTGTTCACAAAGCGAAGTGGTTTTAAGAGTGTCTGAGTCGGCAGCTTTAAACAACTGCTTGACATTGTATAGTTGTTTAAACTGAGCATCAGTTAATATTTGCTCTGGTTTATCTCTATTTGAATCATTATCCATGCTGGTTTCTGAAATCGTAGCGATTGTGGGAAAAATTCGAAACAGTCGCCAGAAATCCATCCCACAAATACAGTCCTTTGTCAGGCTGGGTGCCACTAAAGTGGGTAATACTCGCGTTTTACCATTGAATGAGAACGTTATTTAAATTTCTTTTAAAATTTCTAAAGGTGAACCATCTGCCGTCTGTAATTCAACGCAGTGAACTGATATATCAAAGGTTTTTTGGTTTGTATGGGGTCAATTATCAGTTATGTTGTATAGAGTAATTTTGTGAATTTGAGGAGGCCTCTCTTCTTCATCACTGTCGTCGGATTTACATTCGTAGAAACGATATATGTCAGGTAACCACGATGAATAGAAGTGCTCCTGTTGCGCAACTGGAAGTTCCTGCGGCTTTAGGGCTTCCTTTTCCAGTTTTTCATACATTATGGGCAGTTTTAGGTTGCGAACCCTATGTTCTCCCTTTCTTGACTATGATCATCACCGCAATTGTAGCAATCGAATTCACTAGGAGGAGTGTATTCGGATATTAGCTTCGCTAGAAAACCTGTTTTACTGCAACTTGGTTTTTGTTCCGTCGGACGAACTTCGTTTCTAGTTCCCTTGTCCATGGGATTTATTTTAGGCGACGGTTTGTTGTCTGTCTTATGATTATGGAGGTTTGGTTTATTGTTGGTCTGATGGTTTTGATTAACAACCGAATCATCCTGACGGTTTTTGTTACGGTTTTCCACTACAGGAATTGATCGCACAGGTTACTTTTTCTGGGGCACCAAACACCTAAGTAAAGGCCGAGAAATCTGTAGCGTCAAGATCCTTACCTATAAACATTAAATCCTGCAGAGCGACCATCATAACGTAAATTGGTCTTCAAAACCTCTACTTTCTCGGGATCAGATATCGGAGCACTCATAGTTTGAAACATTTTACCCATTTGGAAGAAATATTGTTGAAACGATTCTCCTTTTTGTTGAAGCGTTTGATAAATTTTCGTCTGCAAAACTGAATCCAAGTCTGGGTGTCGAAATTCTCTTTTCAACTCTTCCATAAGGTGAGCCCAATCTCTAAGAGACTGTTGGCTTCTGTGGTATACCAGCTTAACGACGGACCCCCTAGGAGGTGAATAGCTTAATAGAATAAATTAACCATTGTGGCTCGCTCGGAAATGGCAATCTGCTGGACGTGTGAAAGAAACTCATTGAGCTCCAATCAATGATCCATGCCGAAATAATTTTTGGACAGTATTACGGCAAACGATATCGGTGACGTCAGGTGGGTGTAAGTGAGGTCTACGGCGTGATCTGGCACAAAATTTTATAATGCGGCAATCGGACGTTGCACGAAGCGACGAGCGGACCACTGACGGTAACCTCTCGTGGGAGCCCGGTGCACAGTGGGGAATCGCTGGTCATTAATCCAAAATACGAAATTCACGTTGACATCTTTTTTATATTTTCCCTGTAATAATACATACTATAATACTATTGAAATTTTTAAATCCAAATTCTTGAAGTGATTGGACAGAATTTGAGGTCTGTGCGATTTTTTAAAGTATGTCACCTATGTGTTTTTTGCGATTTTTTTAATAAGATTATAAAAATTATATAATTCGCTAGAGCTCTACCATTGACTTGAATCAAGATGGTGTTAAAAAGAAAGTTCCTTGAAATACAGTACAAAACAAATCTGCATCAATATTTTTTTTGAATACTACAAACGTTTTGTAAAATTTGAATTTAAACGAAAAAGGTGTGATTTTTTTGTGAAAACCATGCTACAAAACTTTGAAGCCCGGTTTCGCCCGGGTTGGGGTTAGTTGTAAATATTAGTTTAAAATGTTATCTTTCAAATGGACATAGTCTTATGTAGCGCAGACTTGCGCAGAGTATTGATATTTTTTAAAGAAAAGATAGGGTTTTTGGCCATTTGCACCTTTTTTGAATACTTCACAAGATTTATCTCTTCTGCGAGCGCTTCAAGCATATCATGTTCAATTGCTTCATCATATCAACAATATGATCATATCAACAATAGCATATTGTCACTATGCACTACTCTTCTAGCTTGTCAACAAACTGTGACAAGACCGATAAATTTGGGTTTGTGTGAATATTGAACAAACTGATCGCTATTCTTCGTCATCTCATCTCTTCTCATTCATCTCTGTTCCTTATTACCACAGAGAACAGACATCCAAGCTGGAGTGCCCACCGTGTGTAAATTTCTGTAACTGCCATTTTAAAATTACAGCTCGTATCCGTTAGTTTTGATGCATCGTATGTTGATGGCGCCACTTGCCCACTTCGAGATTTGATAGCCTGTCAATTTTAGTTTGGTGAAACCTAGACTAGGCGGCGCAGTTTTTCCAACGGTTTGATTTTAAAAGTTTACACAGTAAATTGGGGAAAAAATGTTCGACCTGTTCTCTGTGTTATTACTAAGCAACTGAAAGAGCGTTCTGTTAGCATCAAATCTTTATTTTGTATCTGGCTGATACTGACTATATTCAGTGTCATACTGTATTATAGAAGTGCTTGTGGTACCCAAAATAATTGTGGAGATGGATAGTGAAATTGCAAGTAAGTTATTATGGTTATTTCCCCATAATTGACAGTCGTGGATTAATTTTTTAAAATACATGTTATGGTCTGGCTAAACTATTTCTGATGAACGCTGCTTTTTATGATTTTAAAGGAAACGGATTAAAATAAATAAAACAGATATAAACTTCAAGGGTCGCTAGAAAAGATGAAGGCAACAGCGAATAACTGTTTTGCGTTGAATAAGGAGTTCGATAGTTTTTGGAAATCATTCAATAAGAAGTTTCAGCACTCGCAAAGTAAGCGTAACCGATTTGTGTTGCTGTTATGTTGTCTCTTATAAATAACACTTTTTTTCTTACTGCAAAAAATTGCTAATGATATAAAAATGTGTGTTTAATCATGAAAATATAGAAGAAAAAACAATAAGTGAAGAAAAGATTTAAATTTTTATTTGTATTGCCGTGTTATATATAATAAAAATACTAAATTCTTCGCACACTATGACAACAAACAGAATATGGTTTTAAAGGAGTTCTTTGAAACAAACAACTTTTTTGTATGATTTTTTGGTGCTCAACATACTCATGAAACTGTTTAAAAATTACTGATTTTTTTTAATGATAAAATTAAACAGATTGCTAATAAGGCAGAAAACAGTTGTTTGGGTTCATTTCAATATTATATAACACCAGAGATGGTGTAAACAAATCTGACATCACCTAACGCGCCATATTTTATGAAAAAAATATGGGATTATCAAAGCGTTTTTAAAAAGCAAAATTTTTGTGTTACGTAATATTTGAGCGCGTCCTAATAAAAAAGCAACCTCATTTTTGGATTCAGCGACCTAAAATTAGTTAAGAAACACGTGTTTTTATTGATTTGGAGACATTTTTATGCATGACCAGCATTTGTATGGAGTCGCCCCACTGTGCGGTATGTACTGGCTTTTTTGGCGATGCCCCCAACAACCAGGTGCGATGGAAATCGCCGTATTTTTTGGTCACGTGGTGGCTCGGCGGCTGGAAAACTCAGCAAAAGTCGTGAGGATCAAGTTCCGCCAAAACGATTTGACCACGACCTAGCTCGGCTGTGTTTTCTCCGTTCGTATTTTTTTTGATTTAGTGACCTCTTAAAGCCAGTTGATAGGTTGGATTATCAAACTCCACTGACTCGCATTCGTTTTCACCATCACCATCATCCCCTCGACACGAACTTTCTCCCTCTAGCGTTTTTCCATTTCCAACCCGTTCGGATTCAGTGCATCCAGCCACCCACTAAAGGGCGATACGGTCAAAATTTGGTCAATATCAACTTGACGTATTTCTTTCAATTTTGCATTTAAAAAACCTGAACACCCCTCATTTTGAAGGTGTGTGTGTGTAGAATGTTGCTCCTATTTTGATTTTGGAATTCACTCTTCAGTTGTCAAAATGCCGTCCAAGCAAGAAGAGCAGCGTATCAAAATTTTGCTCGCGCATCGCGAAAATCCGAGCTACTCGCACGCAAAGTTGGCAAAATCGCTAAAATTTGCCAAATCAACCGTAACAAATGTAATTAAAGTGTTTGGGGAACGTTTGTCGACAGCCAGGAAGTCTGGATCGGGGGGAAATCGAAAACCGGAAGCCGCTGAGACGACAAAGAGAGTTGCCGGTAGTTTCAAGCGAAACCCTAACCTATCTCTCCGAGATGCCGCAAATAAGCTGGGTGTATCGTCTACAACCGTGCATCGAGCCAAAAAACGAGCCGGACTATCGACTTACAAAAAGGTAGTGACTCCAAATCGCGATGATAAACAAAATACGACGGCCAAAGCGCGATCCCGGAGGCTGTACACGACGATGCTGACGAAGTTTGACTGCGTGGTAATGGACGACGAAACCTACGTCAAAGCCGACTACAAGCAGCTTCCGGGACAGGAGTTTTATACGGCAAAAGGAAGGGGAAAGGTAGCAGATATTTTCAAGCACACGAAACTGTCAAAGTTCACAAAGAAATATCTGGTTTGGCAATCCATCTGTACCTGTGGCTTGAAAAGCAGCATTTTCATAGCTTTCGGGACTGTCAACCAAGAAATTTACGTGAAAGAGTGTTTGAATAAACGTCTGCTGCCTTTCCTGAAGAAACACGGTTGTTCCGTACTGGTTTGGCCGGATTTGGCATCTTGCCATTACGGTAAAAAGGCCATGGAGTGGTACGCCGCCAACAACGTGCAGGTGGTTCCCAAGGACAAGAACCCTCCCAACACGCCAGAGCTCCGCCCAATTGAGAAATACTGGGCTATTGTCAAGCGGAACCTAAAGAAGACCAAAAAAACTGCTAAGGACGAGCAGCAGTTCAAGGCAAACTGGCTTTCTGCGGCGAAGAAGGTGGACAAGGTGGCTGTACAAAATCTGATGGCAGGGGTCAAGCGTAAGCGTAAGGTAAGCGTAATTGAACTTGAAAAAGAAATTTAATTTGATTTTTTAAATAAACGATTTCACCGATTTACACGCGTTTTCCCTTGACCAAATTTTGACCGTATCACCCTTTAGATACACAACCATTTCAGCTGTTCGTCATGTACCGTATGTCAACTACCCAACGCATCGATCCAAAATGACCGTTGGAAATAAATCAAACTATATAATGATTACCCTCCTTTCCCGTACTCACTTACGAATAATTTTAAGCAAATGTTACCCGTCATTATAAAGAATGAAGAGATAAAAATGACCTAAGTCCTCGACAAAGTTTGAACTCAGAAAATATCTCGAAGGCATACATAACAATTATTTTTGCATAACATTTTGCCGAAAACCATAGAGCATTAAAAAATGGTTTAGTACTCTTATACGAGGTAGCTTTAATAGGTACTAGGAATTATGAAATATTTTTTAGCAATCAATTGTTTCTCACTCTCATATATGAAATGTTCTAAAAAACGGGTTTAAAAGGGATCTTTCCAGGCTACTTAAAACAAACACGACTGACTTAGCTCGTTATCAAAGAAATATTATCTTCAATCGTTATCATACATCGATCAGCTCCACTTCACTTACTATTATCCGGCTACTCTGTACGTTCGGCTCTGAGAACCCTGATGGGTTTATCCATTTTACCGAGTGAACCTTGCCACTTTAATATAAAACTTCTGATTCGGTACTTGCCCTACGAAGCATATCTAGCACTTCGTTCCGTTCCTTTTTACCCTTCTTACATCAATAGAAGGGTATTAAGATCGCTTGAAAACTCGACTTTTAATCCGAGGCCCACAGGGCCGAGTGACATATACCATTCGACTCAGCTCGACGAACTGAGCACATGTCTGTGTGTATGTATGTGTGTGTGTGTGTATGTGTGTGTATGTGTGTGTACGTTACAAATAATGTCACATCGGTTTCATAGCCATTTGTGAACCGATTTCAGTTCTGTTGACGGCAAATGGAAGCAACAACATTTCCATAGAACGCTTCTGATTTTTTATACATTCGGACGTTTCGTTACGAAGATATGAACGAAACAGTACTTGACTGCCTATTATAATAGTAATCAAACAGTTTAGTCTCCGATTACATACTGAGCTATTTGTGTACCGATTTTAGTTTTGGCATCGATTGGCTCGAGTAGTCTGGTTTTGAACAGCAACGAGTATATTCGAAAATTACACAAAGTCTCCATTTATTATAACCAATTTCCAACGAACATGAACTTATTAAGCATATTGAATCCATGTCGAAAATTGACGCTTAGGATTGTCTAATACTTCATTTTATGGACTGATTATATGAAATTTCTAATTTTTATGTAATTTCCCCTTTTATTAACTAACATAAACAGGCTGCTAAGCAATATTAATGGCAATATTTTAATCACATCGATGAACAATGTTTCCAGGATTCTCAAATAGTTCAGTTGATAAACAGAAATTCCTGGAGGATCCAAGAATATTCGATATGTTATATTTTCAATGTTCCTGGATCTTCCTGGAATTTCGGATGAATATATGTATCCAGTACCATATTGGCCACATTTGAGTTCGTAATTCTGGTGAAGTGTAAGAAGGGTTCAGTCTCACCATTGGTGGATTAATGCGGGTTTTTCAAATGAAACCTAACAAAAAATGAATTGTTTGTGATCTGTATCTGTATATTTTAAATTAATTTACCTTTCTAAACTATTATTTAGAAAATTATTTAAAAAATAGAGGTATTTTACACCTTTAATGGTAACTTTTTGACGAGCATGGACTGCTTTTTTCCCCGCTAGCTGAAACTTGAAAAAGCTAACTTCAAATCAATTTTCAGTTCTTGGCAATCAACAAACTGAATATTTAAATCAATGTTATAGCTTTTGGAAGCCAAACAATACTTGATAAAGAAACATAGTTCATGGTTAGAAAGTGTATAAATCGAAAATGTTTATTTAAAGTATTCATGATGTGGGCCAAACCGGTCAATGTTACATCGCTGATCAATGCTTTTCTGTTTCACAGTCCTGTAGTTTCATGTTATTAAGAATATATAATAACTATATAGTTTGATTCAGTATTTTAAAGTATTGTTTCTGTATCCAAGAGATTTTAATAGAGCATATGCTACGAAATTATCCGGGTGAGACAAGGCGACTCGTATCTGATTTTCGAATCAGTCATTCAATAAGCGTGTGTATATGCAAGACAGCATGCTCATCAGAGCGAAAAGTTGCAGTTGTCCTATCCTATTCAATGATTTAATCCGTTTATATGAGCATGTGCAAGATAATAAGCATGATTGTCTGCCCGTGGTTGCTACTTCGTTGCTGCCAGATCAGCTGTTACTACACAGAGAACCAACATATGATGGGTGGGACTAGCATAAATCCTCAATATATAAAAACTGGTGATCTTAAACTAAGGCAATAATTGGCACATGCCTCGCTCGAATGCAGGCCGAATAAGGAAAGGATAGGAATGTGTTGACGTGATACTCGATTTAATGGAAGCCAAGACCGCTACTGCACGTTCACTGGAAATCATTTGAATGTTGAATAACATGATTAGGTTGTTTTTAGTAAACAATAAGCTGATTTCACGCGGCGTTTAGTAAAATATAGTAACAATTTCTTATTTGAACGTTTTTATATCAACAGTAGATATACTGTTGGAGCCACTCACAAAAGGGAAAAGTGATTTATTTGCTCCAGGATATGGTGGTACGGCGAGCATGGGAAACCAATATTATGCATCACAATTAATTGGTCCACCCTCCTACAATCCACTACATCTCACCAGGACACATTTTTGTTGTTTTTTTTTCTTTGCACACTCGATTACTCACATAACTTAAATAATACAAAACGTGCCATGCCTGATAGCAAAATAGGGCTTAATAAAGCATCGACACAACCGTTCACAGCCGATGCTCGAAGCAACCTCTTTTATCGTAAACTTTGAATGTTTACAACTGTATCAAGAAAATAGGAGCTTGTTAAGAACAATTTATGCGAATTTCATTGACAAGAAGTTCATCAATCAAATACATAACACAAAAAGTCCAGAACACTCGCATGAACCAAGAAGAAAGCTGCTATCAATTTCGATATTCATTAATTCTCATTCAAAACTTGATTTCGGAAAAAGTTGCTTTGCTGGTGCATTGTTTTTCAATTATTGGAAGTTTAAAACAGTTAAATATAAATAAATGGACATTCGAAATTTTTGAAAGTAAGTATAGTCATTTCCAGCATGTAGTTGAAAGAAACAAACGAACTTATTTATTGAGCAATCATAAAAAAATGTTCTATTGAAACGTTGTGAGCACGGAAAGTAAAACACTGTGCTTTTGTGGTGATGCTTTGTCAATATATCCACCGAAAATTTATTTCCGTACGTAAGCTTTCACTCTTTTCTTAAACATGGATTTTGTACATAGAACAAATGTCTCGTAAATTGTATGAAACATTCTTAATGGTTATCATATGCTATCATTAAACCTTTCTTATCAATCAATGAATTTTGTTAAGATCAACCAATTGCTGCTTCTCTTCAATCGTATTCATACATGTTGGTATTACTGCTTGGGTGGGCTGGAATAATTGATTTATCCAAAATAAAAATTATAGCGCTATTGAGAGTTATAAGTTCATAATTAGTAATCAAGTAACTTGTAACGAGTGACCTAGTGAGATCTTGCCATAAAACTCCAAATCTCATGTCAGAAACATTAGTAAATATGCTGAACAACTTCTCGCTGTTTGCGCTTTTTTTCAATTTTATCCTGAGTCGATATAAAAGATCTGTCAGTCAATCCTGCATTCACCAGAGAGACGTTTCTTTTTTATTGGTAAAAACATATTCGCAGCACTTTGTGTTGTTTTCGTACCACGACTTAATGTTCCTTCTGTGTCAACAAAAGCTTCGTGCTTTTGACAGTTATGCGTGTGGCATTGAATACGAAGGTAGGTTTATGAAAAGAACAATTCAATTTCGTTGCAGAAATCATCAAATAGATGCATTAGTCCTACCTTTGATTTCGTAATAAAAAAAAATTTAATTTTAAGTGTGGGTGAGAGGTCGTTTGAGAAAGAGTACATTTGCAATACAAACTGTTCACAAACTCGGTGGTTATCCTATACAAAAATCCAACACTACTGTAAAGCGAATATTTCGACACATGACAGTACCCGCTTGATTTTAGCATGGTTGCTATTTAATGCGATTTGGTTTTGAAACAACTGTCATTCAGGTGAGGGCTTGAATTCCCGCTCCAGTGGGTGGAACTTGAAAATGTCCCTGCTCTAATGGTCAACGAGGCGTTGGGTTGTCCTTGTGAAGTGTTCAGTGTGTGCCACAACTGGTTGAAGACGATGTAATTCTCTCTCTCTCTCTCTCTCTCTCATTATCTCTCTCTCTCTCTCTCTCTCTCTCTCTCTCTCTCTCTCTCTCTCTCTCTAAAAAGAGCCCCTATTTGAAATCCTGGCTACGCCTATGCTTAAAAGCCTTTTTTTGGAAGAGCCTTGCGGTGATAACTCCCCAGGTCAAACAGGTCAACTGAAACCATAAAATAAAAAAAAATCATTAGTTTAGAGTAATTCCGTGTATCTGAACGACCGTTTTTATAAAAAAAAAATTTGTGCAAACGGGAACGTTTTATGAGCAGAGTCATTTAGCAGAAAACACCATTTCGAGATATTCGCGTTTAACGTTGGCCGCTCCGGTTTGGGGCCAGGACGAGGCGCGCGGCTAGGAGCGCTTTAACTTTCTTTCTACTGCTCAAATCTCTATGAAAATTTGGGAAAATTTTCTCAAGGAGTTGTTCTTCAAGATAAAACAATATTTTTTTATTCGATGTTTTGAAAATGAAAAAGGTATATGACCCCTTAACGATTAATTTTGCTTTTTCGGCACAAAGGGTGATCAGAGCCATGTTGTTCTCTAGCACAGAGCTCGAAAAAAAATGACACCCGTCGTGAATGATGAGTAAAAAAAATATTCAGTAGGTTCAATTTTCGCTTTCTTCATTTCGTTCTATCAGTCACGCAGTATATTCGTGTTTACTATTTTGCTATGCTAAGTCATTCCGTTGTCCTTCTGTTCCACACAACTCATTCACTCCATAGCCAAGCACACGGCTATTCAAGCCTCAAGAGAATTTTGGTTGCTTGACTGAATGTTCTGGTAATCAGTCATTAATTTTCGCGGTCGTGAGTGATTTTTTTGTTTGCCACAGGATTTCAAGTATTCCCGAACATGGCTGAAGGCAAAGGAAGTCAAAAGGCCAAATGGCCGAAATCGGTACAGAGTTTGTGGGGCATTTATTCGAGAAAAGGCATTTGCAGGATCGATTCGAGAAGTTTTGGTTTTTTCCACTTCATTGATTCTCCAAATGAATGACTGTTCTTTCGTCTTCACGGTAGAACGTTGAAATTGAATGAGTTGTTTGCACTTACGTATGTACATTCACTGCTTTCTGGAACGAATGAATGATCAAAGTAAAGCAACACAAAACAAGTTGACTCATGTTCACAAGAGATTCACGAAGGCAAATTTGTGTTTACTTCATGTTCACTAGGAACAGTGCGTGATGACTAATATTTTAACTCAGTCAGGGAATTCAGTCATGAGAATTGAATATGACATTTTTAAGCTCTGCTCTAGCAGAGCCTAAAAACCTGAAAAAGCTGAACCTAGAATAAAATCCTGAATTGATTGTATACTGCATAATGTTTTACTTATGTTCAGGATGTTCGGTGCGATAAAAGTTAAGTAGTTTTAGTTCACTTTAACGATGATTAACAATTGTATGAATTATGTGTAAATTCTTTGTTTATATAATAAATGTCACGACTAGTGATGGGCGATATAGTATCGAAAATCAAAAGATCGATACTTCAGTTTCGATTTTTCGATTTTTTGAATCGATAAAAATATAAATATAAAAATCAATTGAATCGATACATTTTTTCAACTCATATGTTATGTTCGAATAAAAAAGTATCGATACTAAAAAAATCGATACTTTGCCATCGATAGAATCGGAGAATCGGTTCTTATAGTCAAATATGAATCGATTTTCCAATATCAATACTTACGCATAATTTGCCCAATGCTTGGCACAACCAGAATGATGACGGTTTTGCATGCACAAAACACACATGCGAGCAACATGCACAATATTGACTACGTACAACCAAAAACACAAGGAGTCCTACGCTTCCATTTGAACTTGGCAGGTTTTCATCGTGTGTTCATTAAAAAATATAGTAAAATAACGGCCTTCATCACGGATTTGCTTGTCATAGAAGATAAGAAGTTCACTAAATCTAAGGAAGCCAAAACGGGGCTTCGAGGACTTAAATCAGTACATAATAATCTTATCACCGATACTAGGAAATCCAAATTTTTCAAAACAATTTATAGCTGAATCGAAGGCATCAGATCCGGCAATTGGAACGGTCTCGTTCAAGTACACATCAGCAAAAAGCTTAATCGTACGCAACGGAGATACGCCGCTGTCGATAAACAATGTCTGGGGGTGCTGACCGTAATCCAAAATTTTCGGCATTATGTGAAATTGAACTAAGTTTCTATTAACTGGAAGCCTCTTGTGGCACTTTAACGTACACGCTCGAAACACCATCTGTTTCATTTGTATTACTGTCATTTTTAACGTAAAGGGTGATACGGTCAAAATTTGGTCAAGGGAAAACGCGTGTAAATCGGTGAAATCGTTTATTTAAAAAAATCAAATTAAATTTCTTTTTCAAGTTCAATTAGTATAAAATTCAGGAAAAATATTCAGTTAGGCTTCCGCTATTCCAAATCCGAATTGCCGGGCCTTACGCTTGACCCCTGCCATCAGATTTTGTACAGCCACCTTGTCCACCTTCTTCGCCGCAGAAAGCCAGTTTGCCTTGAACTGCTGCTCGTCCTTAGCAGTTTTTTTGGTCTTCTTTAGGTTCCGCTTGACAATAGCCCAGTATTTCTCAATTGGGCGGAGCTCTGGCGTGTTGGGAGGGTTCTTGTCCTTGGGAACCACCTGCACGTTGTTGGCGGCGTACCACTCCATGGCCTTTTTACCGTAATGGCAAGATGCCAAATCCGGCCAAAACAGTACGGAACAACCGTGTTTCTTCAGGAAAGGCAGCAGACGTTTATTCAAACACTCTTTCACGTAAATTTCTTGGTTGACAGTCCCGGAAGCTATGAAAATGCTGCTTTTCAAGCCACAGGTACAGATGGATTGCCAAACCAGATATTTCTTTGCGAACTTTGACAGTTTCGTGTGCTTGAAAATATCTGCTACCTTTCCCCTTCCTTTTGCCGTATAAAACTCCTGTCCCGGAAGCTGCTTGTAGTCGGCTTTGACGTAGGTTTCGTCGTCCATTACCACGCAGTCAAACTTCGTCAGCATCGTCGTGTACAGCCTCCGGGATCGCGCTTTGGCCGTCGTATTTTGTTTATCATCGCGATTTGGAGTCACTACCTTCTTGTAAGTCGATAGTCCGGCTCGTTTTTTGGCTCGATGCAAAGTTGTAGACGATACACCCAGCTTATTTGCGGCATCTCGGAGAGATAGGTTAGGGTTTCGCTTGAAACTACCGGCAACTCTCTTTGTCGTCTCAGCGGCTTCCGGTTTTCGATTTCCCCCAGATCCAGACTTCCTGGCTGTCGACAAACGTTCCCCAAACACTTTAATTACATTTGTAACGGTTGATTTGGCAACTTTTAGCGATTTTGCCAACTTTGCGTGCGAGTAGCTCGGATTTTCGCGATGCGCGAGCAAAATTTTGATACGCTGCTCTTCTTGCTTGGACGGCATTTTAACAACTGAAGAGTGAATTCCAAAAACAAAATAGGAGCAACATTCTACACACACACACCTTCAAAATGAGGGGTGTTCAGGTTTTTTAAATGCAAAATTGAAATAAAAATGGCTTTCCGGACAAGAAAACGGAGGAACTGGCCGACGCACTAAAGGCCAATGGGCTCATACCGATACAAATCAATAAGATGCGTCGGCATGACATCTCGAGAAGCTATCGGGGTCAGTTGTACCAGGTGCACTTCGAGAAGAACTCGACGTGCATGAATATCCAGAATATCCGAGCGTTGTTCCACATCGTCATGAAGTGCGATCGGTACCAACCGATTCACCGCGATGTCACTCAGTGCAAGAACTGCCTGATGTTTGGGCATGGCACCAAAAATTGCCACATGGCAAAGCACTGCGTCGATTGTGGCAAACACCATGAAGCCGATGCCTGTGAGCCGATGGATGATGCTGATCTCGTGTATGCCAACTGCGGTGCGGCGCACAAAGCTACAAGCAGGGAATTCCCGAAGTGGGCCAAATTTATCGCAATTCGTCAGTCAAAAATCGTCAGCCAACAACCAACCCGGCCATCAACGACGATCTGGTCCGTCTCCTGCCCTCACAACCGAGAACTTTCCCGCTCTCCCAACACGTCAAGTGCCACCAAACCGTCCGGTTCCCAGTCGGCCTTCGGTTCAACATCGGTTCGCAGCTGCAGCAACCCAACCATCCCAAAGCGATCTTCCAGGACCGTCGTTCTCTGGTGCAACATCTGGCGCGATCGATGATTCGATGCTTTCAACGGAGGAAGTCGTTGCAATCCTGACGCAGGCCATCATCATCAAGCGATCCTGCAGAACATGTGGACAACAAATTCAGGCAATGATTGCGTTCCTCAATGGACCGTGAAATCGTAAAAATTGCTAATTGGAACGCTTGCTCGCTGAAGAGCAAGAACATCGAGTTCGTAAATTTCCTCAACGAACGAGCCATTGACGTCGCAATCATCACTGAAACACACCTCAAGCCTGAGACCAACCTGTTCCTCCCAGATTTCCGTCTGATCAGACTGGATCGAACCAGTTCCGCCGGAGGGGGAGTTGCCATCGCCCTGCGTACCAACATCAACTGCCAGATGCTTCCGAGTCTGCAGCTCCAATTCGTCGAAGCCATCGGAGTCAAGATCGAATCCACCGTCGGTCCTATCACTATCATCGCGGCCTATTGTCCCAAACAAGCAAGTATAAACAACGGGACAGATACGATCTTATGAAACGACATCATCAAGCACACTCGGAGGCATGGGCAGTTCATTATCGCCGGAGACCTGAACGCAAAACATGAAACCTGGGGAAACGCACGACGGAACAAGAACAGCTCCATCCTACACGATGACCTGGAAGAGGGCCACTACACCATTCTGGGCCCGGATACTCCCACCCGGTTGAGCAGATCCGTGGTCCACGCAACGATAGACATCTTCCTCACCAACTTGGGGAACAACAACCCATTCCACCGTTGATCCCACTAGACAACAATGACTCTAAGGATCGTTTGATTACTCCCGCTTAGCAGGCTGCTGAGATAGGTCGACATTTTGTCAGCTCACACAATCTTGGACAGAACATCGTCAGTCCTCACGAAGCTGCCATTAACGAGCATGCGAATAACATCCATCTACATCCCAATGATTTTTCGGAGGCATTAGAAATCACAGCTGATGAATTGTCGACCTAAATCAAAACGTCGAAGAACATGAAGGCCCCAGGTTTCGACAAAATTCTCAATTTGGAACTCAAGCACTTGAGTTCCCAATTCTATGAACATCAAGCATTAATTTTTAATCAATGCCTTAGACTTAGTTACTTCCCCTCGTGCTGAAAGTCAGCTAAATTCATACCCATCCGGAAACCTGGGAAAGATCCTCCATGTTCAAAGAGCTATCGACCCATCAGCCTTCTCTCGGGAGTATCAAAACTTTTTGAGAAAGCAATTTACCGTCGGCTCCTTGCATCTACCGACGAACTCAACATCCTGCTTGATGTACAGTTTGGCTTTCGACGCGGTCGATCAACAGTACATCAACTGAATCGAGTCACTAACATCCTCAGGCGGAACAAGTCTGTTTCGAAAACATCTGCCATGGCCTTCCTTAACGTGGAAAAGGCGTTTGACAACGTCTGGCATGATGGCCTGGTGTACAAGCTGCATCGGTTCAATCTTCCAGTTTTTTTGGTGAAGATGATAAAAAACTACTTAACAAACAGAACATTCTGTGTTTCGCTGCATGGTGCAGTTTCCGATGCGCAGGAGATTTCTGCCGGTGTTCCGCAGGGAAGCATACTAGGTCCACTTCTGTTTAACCTGTTCACCTCGGACATACCCCCACTCCCTGAAAATGGATCTCTGTCGCTGTTTGCCGATGATACCGCAGTCGTCCACAATGGTAGGGTAGTGAGAGCGATCGCATCGAAACTGCAGCGAAGCCTGAATGTTCTGTTAAAGTATCTCACAGACTGAAAGATCTGCATCAATGCAGCGAAGACCCAGGTCATTCTCTTCCCACACTCAAAATCGCCCAGACTTGTTTCGGCTGAGGATGTAAAAATCTAAACGGCACAACGGTGGAATGGACCAATTCAGCCATCTATCTTGGCGTGACACTAGATAGCAAGCTGAACTTCAGGGAACAGGTTCATAAGACTGTCACAAAATGTAACGTTCTGTTAAAGCTTATGTACCCCTTGCTACACAGAAAGTCTATATTGTCCCTGAAGAACAAGTTTGCTATCTACAAACAGATCATTCTCCCGGTTATCGAGTACGGCATGCCGATCTGGGAGAGCTGCGCGAAAACACACCACCTGAAACTACAGGGGGCTCAAAACAAGAACACACCCCCGCGGACGAGAACTTCTGAGATCCACCGTCTGGCTGAGATTAAAACACTCGAAGATCGTTTTAGTGAGAGTATCAATTGTAGTCGTAGTTAGGTAGGTTATCAAATTGTTTAAATTTAACCCACCAATCCCCAAATTAACGAATCACACCACAAACAAACATAAAAAAATAACAAAGATGAAGAGCCTTTTTGGCTAGATAATTGCCATGCAAAAATTAAATGTAAAGATTGAAACAAAAAGATAAATTAAAACACATTTTAGTAGTAGTATCAAAATTAAAGAATAATTTTATTAACTTTTTAACAAACCATATGTGTAATGATACTCATAAATTAGATGATACCATTATTACGAAATATTTTTCCGAAATAACAGCTCCCATTAGTTTGCGTGGAAAACTTACAAATTCCATTTTTATTTTTAGTTCTTTTCAGATGGATACTGCTCCAGAAATTTCTTTTCGAATCTTTACTTTTCCCTTTCAGTAAACGGAATTTAACATGGGTTTTGGATTGAAAATGAAATTTCTTTTGAATACGATACCGACCTTTACAAGTTTACATTAAACCTCGTAAAGGAAAAGTAAACATTATGGCCGACTGCCCGTTTAGGTCAATTGAGGTATACACAGTTGTGAATATCTACCCAATGTCAAGCCAGATGAGTAGGTGGAATGAAGTCAGTCCTATCCAGCTGAGTGCAAGGATTACCGTAGGGTTGATGCAAATAACTATCGGTTTGAGAAGGTCCAGGTTTGTTATTACGAAAATGTTCGTAGTTTCGGATTCCAAGGTGTGAGTACTGGGGTAAGCACCTATCCAGGGATGGTGGACAAAATATTTTTTGATGCGAAACATGGCATGCGGCATATCAAACGTCATGATTTTACAAAACTAGGCCATCAGAAGACATTTTGAGGATTTCTGTCTATACTGGCCACTAAAAGAGGCCCTGCAGGTTTCGAGTTCCTTTCCAAAACCTGGCTTGCGATAAACCAACCTTCATGATTTTGCAAAAGTAGGTCTTCCGAGGACATTCTGAGGGTGTCTGACCATATTGGTAGCTTTGGGAAACCCTCCGGAAAAGTGGCCATATTCAAATAATTGCCAAAACCTGGCTTGCGACTCGTCAAACTTCAGGATTTTGTATAAATAGGTCATGAAAAGACATTTTAAGAATTTCTGACCATACTGGCCTGCGGGATCCGAGTTGTTTCAGGAAAGATGCTATTTTTAAATCTTTTCCAAAAACTAGCATGCGCATAGGCGTAGCCAGAGGAGGGCCGTTGCACCCTCCCCCCTAATTTTTGAATGATTTTTTCAATGATGCCTCAATGAAAAAACGCGTAGTTGCCTCGATTTTGTAACAAGATGTAGCAAAAAAGTGCAAAAAGGACATTTATGAGAATTTTTTTAAATAGTAAAGACTATTTTTTTCTAACATATAATATTCTTTGTTTACGTATTGCCCTTGGCTGTTGCATTCAACGCATTATATAAGCCTGAAGGTTCTGGCAAGAGTTAAACCCTTACAGAACCGCTTCTGGGAGCTCTCGTCTAGTATACTGATCAATCGTGGAATCAGTAGCAACCTTGTGATTGAAAACTAAGAAGAAATGCTCGAATTGAGTACACAGTCTAGATTCTTGCGAATCTATATTAACTATATGTCATCCGATATAAGTCTTCCATGCTATAATTCTCTTAGTGTCCACTTCCCTTATCACAGTTTCTCCATTGATTATGATTTCTCCATGAAACAGGCTATTCAAGGAGTTCCCGATCATCTTGGACCTATTTTAATTCCCCATATTTTTATTGAAAAGTACCAGCATGTCAATTGCAATAGCAGAATTTTCACTGATGGGTCTCGCATTGATGGATCCACTGGTTTCGATGTTTACAACGAATACACATGTGCCTTCTGGAAACATCAGGAACCTTGATCCGTATTAGTTGCTGAGCTGGCAGCAATCAATTTCACATTGGGGATAGTTTCCAAGATGCCAATATACCATTTTTTCATCTTCTCTGATAGTCTCAGTTCTATTGAGGCCCTGCAGTAGATGAAAACAGTGAGGCACTCATATTACTTTCTTTTGGAAATAACGGAGCAGATGTGTGTGTTGGTCGAAGGATCATTTGAGATTACGATTGTATGGGTCCCCTCACATTGCTCAATTCTAGGCAATGAGAAGACGGACTATCTGGCAAAGGTAGGCGCACAAGAAGGCGAGATTTTTGAAAGAAGAATTTCACATGATGATTTTTTCCCATTAGTACGTCAGAGTGCTCTTCAAAGTTGGCAAAACGATTGGACAAGTATTTCTCTTGAGCGGTGGTTACATTCCATTATTCCAAATATTTCGTTGAGATTGTGGTTCAATGGGGTGGATGTAAGTCGCGGTTCCATTTGTGTGATGTCAAGACTTATGTCCAACCACTACTCGCTAGACGTACGTCTCTACAGAACTAACCTCGTCGATAGCAATATATGTAGGTGCGCAACCGGTTATGATGACATCGCTCACGCAGTTTGGCATTGCCTGGATAATGATGCCTGCAGAGCACGACTATTGGATACCCTAGTGGCCCGAGGTAGGCAACCCTTCACGAGGTAAGAGATGTGTTGGGAATGTGTGATCTTCCCTACATGCAAGCGATTTACGAATTCCTTTGTATGTTTAATCTAAGAGTGTAACGTCATCACCCTCCTTCCTTCCACTTTAGTAAATTCCCTGCCATTGTGTCCAAGTTAAATTATCCTTTTGTTTGCGTGCTACTTGTACCTGCCCAGCAAGCCGTGGCCCATCCGCGGCTTAGTTCCTGAAAGGGACTAGAGGGACCGAGGATTTGGTAGATTTCGCAACCAAGGGCAGCAAATAATGGCTTAAATAAGTTACCTACCCAGCCATTTCAAAACGATAATGTGACGCATTAACCTCGAGCTAGCCACGAGTAATTGGCATCCCACTTAAACTAACATCGAAAAAAAAATTTATAAAACAACAATATTGAATATCATCTCCGCAAAGTGTTAAACGTGCCTGAGCCTAACAAATAAACGTACTGATTAAAAAAAAACTACTAGCCCAATGGGGTTGTGCGCAAAGGTGACGTAGGACTACGCAGCAATGTGCAATCTGAATCGCTTGATTGTTTAAGGATTGGCCGAAATTGGTCTCGTTTTAAATCTAACTCCCATACACTAAACGTTCGCACTACAACCTTAATTATTTGATATAGCCTGTCTTGGTATATATATATATAAATATTCATTCATCTGGCTTTCACTGGAAATAATATGTCTGACATATGATATCAAGATACTCTATGTCACGTAATATACACTGTAGTGCAAATGGGTTATTAGTCATTTGGGACACTTTTACTCAAGATGCAGGTTTCATGCTCCTCCAATTGCAAACGGGTTCTTCAACACTGCCAAATGTACACATGTCGGAAACATTACGGCTTCGGCACACGAAAGATATTTTTCACAATCGATCACCCCAAAACCCAGCACTCCCAAAGACTTGTCAACTCTTTTTCCAGTTGTTTTGGTGGCCCTGAAAAGGGCCAATTTGGGTTCAAAGAAACAGCTACAGTCACCATCTCATTTCGTCATGGAGCTGGATTACTTGGCCATGGCTGCACTAACCTCGGAAACCTCGTGTTTGGCTAGCTTCCGAGATGGTGGAACGAGAAGGCAGCATAAGAGCATATTCTGTTGATATGATCGACCGCCTGGACATTATTATCCTTATTGTGTTGTAGATGGTTGTGGTCTGGGAATTCAAAGTCTATTATTGTCGACCGACGTCTAGGTCAAAATAGTGCTAATTGAACGATAGACCAGCATTTGAAAGTAAATATGTAAGAAAATTCGATTGTTAACCCTTTAGATAGCATTTGGTGGCCCTGAGAAGGACCGTTTGGTTTTAATAAAGATACGGCCCTGATTGTATTTTTTACGATGGATGAGAGGGCCACAATCTTTAACGCGTAGAAGATAATTATGGAACCACATACTTGCATGATGAATCCTAAAGCGTTTGAGTTGTTTATTGAAATGAGTAGAAAAATTAGTATTTTCCATTTAATTCCAACTATCTTTGCTTATCCTGAAAGATACGCGTATTTCGTCTACAATGTGCAGACTTGGAATTTAATGGGAAATACTAATTCTTCTTCTCATTTCTAGTCACATACTTGCAGCCATATGCTGCGACAATTCACTTTCTCAAAATTATTTGACTATCGAATGATTGATATTTTGAACAGCAACATAAATATTCAACCAAACCAACTCTTTAATAAGCAAACTGATTTTGTTGTACTGAAAGAGCCAGATTTAGTTGACGGAAAGAAACTTTATTCGCGATTGAACTTGGGGTTTCTTCTTGGTATTCTTGGTTCAGCTCTTCGTCGGTGCGGATGGTCAACTGCTGGTGACGTGGGATGATTCTTGTCCCAATGTTGTCACGGGAAGCTTTTTCCCATCAACTCATAGGCTTAAGCAGCCTTCTTTCTCGCAGCGAGGTTGACGGTAGTATCAGCCCAAACAGCCAACTGCACCAACTTCTCTGGATGACTACTGCTTACCAGTGAGTCTTCCAGTGTGCTCGCACGCCTACTGCGTTGCTACAGCAGTGTGGCTCTGCACAGCACTACGACTGCCGAAGACTGAATCAAATATTCTGCTAAGAGCGGGTAATGGCGTCGGATGCAATTGCACGAAAGAAGGCGGTACCAATGAAGTCAATGTGATACAAATTCCTTCAAAGAGGACGAACTTCAGTTATTGAGCTACAATAATTTGTTTTAATTAGTGCTAGATGATTTTTTTTAACAGAAATATGCCCAATTTGCTTGCTACTGCCAGCAACTAATCTGCTAGGCACAACTAGGAACTACAACGAAATTAACCACACGGTCGGTCTCTGACGCAGTTCGCCTCGAATTATTCCTTCAAGAATTTCGTTTGTTAGTTGTTCAAGGTTCTTTGTGATTTACTCTGAAACGTGGCGTTTAATGAAAGCCGTGACGCGGTTACTGAATACCAAACAGCACAAGAGAAAACTTCAACCAAACTCTTTAAGGAGTGTATCGAAAAGTAGTTATAAACTTCCAAATAATAAAATAGGCATGAAAACATGGTTAAAATTAACATACTATTTCAGTTTATTATAGCTTAACATGTTTACAAAAGATCCAAACGGAAAAACTAGTCATCATGTTCATTTCTGTAGAATGCCCGTACCTTTGATTTGACACCTGCCATCAAATTCTGCACAGTGACCTTTGTGCACTTCCTGGATGCCGCTGCCCAATTTTTCTTAAAATCGGTCATGTTTTGGGACACTGTACCATCCTTCTTAAATATACGCTTGACTATTGCCCAATAGCGTTCGATCGGTCGCAACTGGGGACAGTTTGGTGGGTTGATGTCTTTTTCTACGAACTTGATGTTATTCTCCGTCAGCCACTGTAGAGTGGATTTGGCGTAATGTGCCGATGCCAAATCTGGCCAGAAGAGAGGAGGGGACTGGTGCTTTCTATACAATGGTAGCAACCTGTTCTTCAAACATTCCTTTTGATAAATCTCAGCATTTATAGTTCCTTTTGTATAGAAAATTGAAGAACGCAAGCCACATGTGCAAATAGCTTGCCAAATGAGCACCTTCTGACCGAATTTCTCCATCGCAACAGTCGTATCTGCGGTTGGCACACGTTCCCCAACAGATTTAGTATAAAACTGCGGCCCCGGTAGCGTTCTTGAATCTTCTTTAACGTATGTTTCGTCATCCATCAAAATGCACTGGTCGACATTGTCCAAAATGCAGCTGTACAGCTTTCGAGCCCTGGTTTTGGCACGAGACTTTTGTTCCGGAGTTTGTTTGGGCACTTTCTGCTTTTGTACGTCTTCAAGTCATTGCTGCGCTTGATTCGTTGAATCATTCCGATGCTGGTCCTGAACTTCTTGGCTAGATCGCGAGTAGAGGCAGATTTGTTCCGTTGAATATAATCCACAACTTTTTGGTCCAAATCGGGGTTGCTGGAGCCGGGTTTCCGGCCACTTCTTGGTAAATCCTTGAGGGAGCACTCCTTACCAAACTTTTCGATGATGCGTTTTACACTTGCCGGGTGAACATTTACTCTTTTCGCAATCTGGTTGTAAGTAACACCCTTTTCGGTGCACCAAGTGTGCAGAATTTTCTTTTTAGTCTCAAATTCAATTCGCGACATTTTGAATACAACTTTATCAACGGAAATGAATGAACCGAATAATCATTTTTGACATGTAAACAAAGCAAATGGCGCTTACACGCTAAAAATATATACAGTAGTTTATGCGTAATAACGCATCGAATGTTTATAACTACTTTTCGATACACTCCTTAGTTTGTAAACTGATTTGGTCGTCCTGAAAATGACGGATTTAGTTGACGGAGGAGAGATAGTTTGCGATGCCCCTTGGGCTTTCTCTTTTCGTTAAGCTCCTCATCGTTGTGGCTGGCCTCTGCTGGTGACGTGGGATGATTGATTCTTGTCTCACCACTGCTTCAGCAGCTATGTTATTCGCAACGAAGTTGACGGTCCATCGGCACCAACAGCAAACTGCACCAACGCTTCTCTGAGCAACGACTGCTCGCCAGTGTACCCTCCTTGGGCTGCAGGATGTTTGGCAGAACACCGTTCTGTGAAATGGTCACACCGGAGAAGAAAAAATTTCAGCTCCTCGTCGTTGTGGATGGTCAGCTGCAGTTAACATGAGATTCTGGTCTTTTTCTTTTCACAGGCGGCGTTTTCTACCAACGTGCTCGTCGAACAGGTCAGTCGCATGCGGAAGAAATTTTTGTGGGATTGGCCACAATTGAAAATCAGACACCGGAAAACAAAGAAAAGTTATTTTGAAGAAGAAGAAGACAGTTGTTAACCGTTCCCTACGAACTTGCTAGGGAAAACACATTTTTTAACCAGTTGTTATGAAACTTTGTATGGGAGCAAGAGAAGGTCATTTTGAAATGAAAAATTGAGCTACTTCTACTAATTGAAATTCTTTCAAATTTCAATGCGAAAAAATGGTGTGTCTTTTTGATCGGAATGAATGCGGTGTATGAATGCAGTGACTCTATTTACTCGGACGAGAGTTATGAGCGTTCAAAAACCTTTCACTTTTGCGCTCTCATTTTTCAACTGACCAGGAAGCATTTTTGTTGTTTATTTTTCTATGCTCACTTGATTACTCACATCGCCGAATTATAGATAATCGAAACAATATGAAACGCGGCATATAACAAAATAGTGGGTAATAAAGTATCGACATAACCTTTCACAGCCGATGCTCGAAGCAAACTTTTTTTTGTAAACTTTCAATTTTACAGCTGTACCAATCCTATAGAAGCTTCTTAAGAACAATCTATGCAAATCCATTTCAAATTGTGATTTATGGATTTGGTAAACGTGAGATGCATTTCGTGCCTTCTGGCAACTTTATGCTTCTATTGATGTCCAGGCTCATTCGTTTAGCATCGACCGGGGGAGACTTGATCCTATACTCAATGATATCATTATCTTTAATCGCTATGTTCTGTGATACATTGGATGGATGAATATTATTTGAGATAACTTCATACAGGCGTCATCCAAATTTTGCATATTGATAGGCAATCTGTGAAGGCCCATCTAGTGCTTTATGTTCGATCTCAAACAGCACACAGCGTACTTGCTGTTGGTTGAATAGCACCAAACACGCGTCCCCCCAGGAGCGTGTATTGTTTTCACCCATTCGAGAGCGGCTAGCATGCAAACAGCCTGATGCTATTATTGTAGCTCAAGTGGGCAGCGTGCAATATCACTGTCGGCGCGCCGTATCTATGCACCATCGTAACGATGCGATGCGCACGGCACTATTGATCCGCACTGCGAATAAAAGAGACACATCGCCCCATATAGTTTAGTGGTGTTCTAGTAGTGTTTACGTACTGTCTTGTACTCACCGAGCAGGCACGCTGCCTCTCGGTGGTAATAAATTATCATTGACCAGAGTAGTCCGTTTTCTGTCGTTTGTCGTCGTCTCTCAGTATAAGAAAATAAAATCACAACGTAGGGTAGGGTAATAAGATGCTTAGAGGTGGACCGGAAGTTTCGATGAACTACCGTAAAGATTTTGTTCTGTTCCTATGGGCGAAAAACGGTGTTTTGAGGTGTTGCTTTGTCAATATATACACTGAAAATTTAAATCGTAAATTAGCTTTCACTCGTTTCGTAGACATGGATTTTGTAAACAGAACAAATGTCTCGTAAATTGTATGAAATATTCTTAATGCTTGTCATTTGGTGAAATGCTATCGTTACATCTCTTTGTACAGTGCATAAAATGAATTTCATGAAGATCAACCAATTGCTGCTTCTCTTCAATCGTTCTCATACATATTGGTATTGCTCCTCGGCTGTGCTGGAATCACTGATTTATTTTTATTATTATTTTTTCAAATATATACTATGTCGATAAAGAAGATCTGTTGGTCAATTATGCAACCACCGGAGTTTCTTTTCTATTGATAACAAAATATTGGTAGTAGTTTATAATGTTTTTGAACAATGCACGAATGTTCCTTCTGTGCCAATAAATGCTTCGTGTGTTGACAGTTACGCGTGTGGCATTGAGTACGCAGGTAGCTGCTTTAAAAGTTCAAATCTATTTACTACGAAAACAACGAATAGATTTGTTAGTCCTGTCTTCGATTTCGTAATAAAATCAAAATTCAATTTTCAGTGTGGGTGAGAGGGTCGTGGAGGAAAAGCACATTTTCAGTGCAAACTGTGATGTGATGTGATGTGTGATAAGAACCCACCATCAGTGCAAGGATTACCTATGGCTGCAGGACAATTCTCAGCAGATTGTTCTGAGAGAAAAACCTACGTGATGGCTTCTTGTAGCAGGGTCAGCCGATCTCAGTGAGGACCTTCGGAAGACTACGGCCAGAAGGCCGCGTGTCTTCGCATGAAAAGGGACTGGCGACTCCACGAACCCTTGTCCAGTCAACAAATCCTTCGACTACCTTAGGCTACCCCACTAGGGAATCCCCATTATATAGTTGTTAAAGGAACAATGGAAATTTTTAGCACAAATGATTTATAAAAAAAGTTAAGACGAAAAGACAATTTCACACTAAGTAAAAAGCAGCTACAGTAAGTCAATGCAATTCCAACCGTTCACTTACCGAAAATCCAACGTACCTTTTGTTGCATTACTAAATCCTCGTAAATTGAAATTTTAAGTGATGGTAACAATCCTCCCAACCTCCCTCGCGTCCTTACACAATAAATGAAAAAGCAAGCAAATATTAAATATTACTACAACCATTATGTTGAGCTAAGGTATTGAATGAAGAGCTTTTAATTTATACTGTTAAATAGAACAGATTTCCTCTCCACTTCGTTCAGCGAAAGAAGAAAGTTCGTTCGAGCCAGCGCTCCGTTATTTTGGAAGATTTATTCGAGTGCAATCCTTGGAAATAACTAGTTTTTTTCTCAAAATATACTCACTTCAGTGAGTAGAGTAAAAGTGAGTCTTTTTTTCTAAGAAGGCAGTGGGATTTTCCAGTGAAATAGGAAAATCAAGCAGTGATTGCTGGCGAATTATCTTCCGGCTTATTTTCGCTTCATCTCCGCGTGGTGACGATACACTACTACACCGCCAGCGATACACTACTACACCGCCAACGGTCATCCGACAGCGTTCGACAGCGTTGAGCGAGTGCACCCGAAGGCGATCGCTTCAGCGCACCGCTCCCCGCTCCACGCATAGAAGTGCGACGTTCGCGCATACGGTGCGTCAGCAGCAGTAGCAGCAGCAGCAGCAGCAGCAACAGATCAGTAATATTAGTTAAGTTTTTTCCCCTTGTCCCTCATTCCACTAGAGTTAAGCTTTATTTGTGTGATCTTTGTTTGTGTTTGTGTGTGATTTAAATTGTTGGGAGCGTTCAACGCTCCCACGAGTAAGGCAAATCGTGCATGTGGAAGAGGTTTCTTCGACATCGACGGTTTGGCTGAAAAAGTGCCTTTGCAACCCGATGATGGGGAGGCACAAACAAAATTCCGACCGCGATCGTATCCAATGGACTTGGTCGGCCCATGGGTTGTCTACTTTCAGCCTAAAATGAAACCTTTGAATGTGTACCAAATCACTACTGATATGACAAAGCGATTTTCAGCCGTGACAGAGATCACGAAAGTAAAATTTAATAAACTCCGTGTTGTCGTCTCTAACCAGAAGCAGGCTAATGAGATTGCTTCCTCCCAGCATTTTACACTGGAACATCGCGTTTATATTCCAGCTCGTGATGTGGAGATTGTAGGAGTGGTCACAGAGGCGAGTCTGTGCCCTGAAATTTTGGAGAAGCGGGCGGTTGGCCGATTCAAGAACCCTCTTCTCCGCCAGTTCACATACTGGAAGTAAGAAAATTATTTTAAATATCGCACAGCGAGGGTAAGATAAAAGTTACTCCCACAGATTCGTTTCGGGTGACCTTTTCAGACTGTGCCCTTCCTCAGTTCTTGGAACTGGACAAACTTCGGCTACCTGTGCGGTTGTTTGTACCCCGGGTAATGATCTGCCAAAACTGCCAGCAGATGGGGCATACGGCCTCCCATTGCGGCAATAAGGCACGCTGCTTAACTTGCGAGGAGAAACATGAGGCTGGTCCCTGTGCAGATAATACACTAAAATGCGTTTTCTGCAAGGGAACTCCTCCTCATGCTCTCTCGCCGTGCCCGGCGTATAAACAACGCAGGGAAAAATTGGAACGTTCTCTGAAACAACGTTCTAGGCAACCTTTTGCAGAAATGCTTAAGAAAGCTTCGCACCTGATAACAATACAAATCCTTTCGCTCCTCTTTCAGATGACGAGTCTGATTCGGATTTGGTTGAGGAGGGGACATCCTTTAGTTTTCCGGGAGGTGCTCCACGGAAGCGAAGACGCATCCGAGCAGGGAAAGTAGCTGAACAGAAGCCCCAAATCAACATGCTCAATCCAAAGAGCAGTGTAAAGAAGGATAATCCGAATCCTCCTGGTTTTCGTAGTGCCAACTACACACAGGATTTCCCATCTCTCCCGGGGACATCTAAAACCCCTGATGCCCCGATTTTAAGAACAGAAGCCCCCTCTTCATCTGGGCTGTTCTCGTTCGATGATATTGTGGAAGGTATTTTCAAGTACCTCGAAATGTCTGACCCTCTTAAAAGCATTGTTGTGGCAATGCTTCCCTCTGTGAAAACTTTTTTGAAGAAATTAACATTAAAGTGGCCCCTGCTTGCAGCTATCATTTCCTTCGATGGATAATTTGCCAAAAGAGGTCGGGGATTTGATCACTTTTCTGCAGTGGAATTGTCGAAGTCTTGTTCCTAAATTGGATTCATTTAAATTTTTAGCTCACAATATCGGTTGTGATGCATTTGCTCTTTGTGAAACATGGCTTTCGCCAGAAATCGACCTTCCGATTCATGATTTCAATATTATTCGGCTTGATCGGGAGGATTCACGTGGAGGTGGAGTACTTTTGGGGATCAAAAAGTGCTACTCCTTCTATAGAGTGAATTTTCCTCCAATTCCAGGTATTGAGGTTGTCGCATGTCAGGCTGTTATTAAAAATAAAAGCCTTTGCATTGCTTCTGTGTGCATTCCTCCTAGAGCACCAATTAACCGAAAACAACTTTCAGATATTTGTTCGGTCCTTCCAACTCCACTGTTGATAATGGAAGATTTTAACTCTCATGGTACAGGCTGGGGAGATTTGTACGATGACAACCGGTCTTCTTTGATTTATGACCTCTGTGACAACTTCAATATGACAGTTCTCAACAATGGTGAAGTAACACGCTTGGCTGGTCCATCCTCGATTGGCAGTAGATTGGACCTCACACTTTGCTCGAATTCATTATCGTTGGACTGCACGTGGAATGTGATCCAGGATCCCCATGGGAGAGATCATTTGCCTATACAAATTTCGGTTGCCACCGGGCTCACTCCACCGGAATCCACCAACGTCACGTATGATCTAACTCGTAATATCGATTGGACAAGGTTCAAGACAGCAGTAGATGAAGACGTTACAACGGTAGAAGGGCTTCAACCGCTGGAGGAATATAACTTCCTCTCCAACCTGATTTTAGAAAGCGCGCTTCAAGCTCAAACTCGACCAGTTCCAGGGACGTCATTTCGCAGGAAACCTCCTTCCCCATGGTGCGATCAGCAATGCACCGAGGTTTACCGCAAAAAGTCCGACGCGTTCAAAGTTGTTCGTAGACGTGGAACACCTGAGCACTTTGAAAGGTACACGGCTCTCGAACGCGAATTTAAGAGCCTCATCAAGGCCAAGAAACGCGGTTACTGGCGAAAATTCGTGGACGGAATATCGCGTGAAACGTCGATGAGTACTCTTTGGAACACGGTGCGAAGATTGCGTAACCGAACTACGAACAACGAAAGCGAAGAGTACTCGGACCAATGGATCCTCAACTTCACGCGAAAAGTTTGTCCAGATTCTGTGCCAGCACAAATGTTTCCTCGCAAACCCACGAATTCGATAGATGAGATCAGCAAACCTTTTTCAATGGTAGAACTCTCTCTCGCACTCCTTTCGTGTGACAATACGGCTCCAGGAGCTGACAGGATCAAGTTTAACTTGCTCAAGAACCTCCCAGACGTTGCTAAGAGGCGCATGTTGAACTTGTTTAATCAGTTTTTGGAACTCAACATTGTACCGGATGATTGGAAGCGGGTGAGAGTTATTGCCATTCAAAAACCTGGTAACTCCTATCGACCCATCGCGATGTTATCTTGTATTCGAAAGTTGTCGGAGAAAATGATCCTCTTCCGCTTGGACAAATGGGTTGAGACGAACAACCTGCTTTCAGATACTCAATATGGTTTTCGAAGAGGTAAGGGAACGAATGACTGCCTCGTGTTGCTTTCCACAGATATTCAGTTAGCTTTTGCTAAAAAAGAGCAAATGGCTTCTGTATTCTTGGATATCAAGAGGGCTTTTGATTCAGTATCTCTTGGAGTTCTCTCAGATAAACTCTACAGTTGTGGTTTTTCACCATTACTAAACAATTTTTTGTACAATTTGCTGTCAGAGAAACATATGAGCTTTTTTCATGGAAACTCTACAGCTTTTCGATTTAGCTACATGGGTCTCCCCCAGGGATCCTGTTTAAGCCCCCTTTTGTATAATTTTTATGTCAAAGACATTGACGGTTGTCTAAGTGAGGATTGTACGTTGAGACAACTTGCAGATGACGGCGTAGTGTCTGTCACGGGACCCAATGGGGTCGATCTACAACGACCCTTGCCGGATACCTTAGACAATTTGTCTACTTGGGCTCTAGAGCTAGGTATCGAATTCTCTACGGAGAAAACTGAGTTGGTAGTTTTTTCTAAGAAGCATAACCCTGCTCAACCGAAACTTTAAATTTGGGGTACACTGATAACTCATTCCATGTCATTTAAATATCTTGGGGTCTGGTTCGATTAAAAGTGCACCTGGAGATCTCACATTGAGTGTCTGAAGCGAAAATGCCAGCCAAGCATCAACTTTCTTTGCACAATTACCGGGACCTGGTGGGGAGCGCATCCGCAAGATCTTCTAACGTTGTACCGGACAATGATTTGGTCGGTTATGGAATACGGTAGTTTTTGTTTTCAGTCAGCGGCTCGGTCGCACATCATCAAACTGGAACGTATTCAATATCGGTGTCTTCGTATCGCGTTAGGTTGCATGCACTCGACTCATACAATGAGTCTTGAAGTGCTGGCTGGCATGTTGCCACTCTCGGATCGGTTTTCAGAATTATCTCTCCGGCTCCTCACCAGGTGTGAGGTTATGAACCCTCAGGTAATCGAAAACTTTGAGAAGCTTCTTGAGAGGGTTCACAAACTCGCTTCATGACATTGTACCATTTGTACATAACACAGGATGTCAGCCCTACGCTGAATATTCCCAATCATGTTTGCTTCTTCGATTTCGAAAATTCGGTTCATTTTGATTTATCCATGAAACAGGAGCTTCGTGAAATCCCAGAGCATCATCGTCTTATGATTGCTCCGGTGATATTTGCTGCAAAATTTGGCCAAGTTGATTCCACCAAAACGTATTTCGCTGATGGGTCTTTGATAAAGGATTCCGCTGGCTTTGGTGTATACAATGAAAATTATAGCGTCGCTCGCAAACTTCAAGCACCTTGTTCTGTTTTTGTAGTGGAATTGGCAGCAATTTATTTTTCCTTAGAAACTGTTGCCTTACTTACACCGGATCAATAATTCATTTTCACGGAATGTCTTAGTTCTATAGAGACTATTCACTCCTTGAGGCCGGTAAAGCACACCTCCTATTTTCTTATGAAAAGACGAGGTCTTCTAAGTGCTTTATCTTCTATTTCTTTTATTATCACCTTTGTGTGTGTCCCTTCTCATTGTTCGATTCCTGACAATGAGAAAGCGAACTCGCTTGCAAGGGTGGGCACTATGGAAGGCGATATTTATGACTGACAAATCGCCTTCCACGAATTTTTCCATATTTTTCGTCAGATATCACTCGATAACTGGCAGTATAAATGGAATAAAGGAGATTTGGGGCGATGGCTACATCGAGGCGACCGTGAGTAATCGGTTCTATCCCCTTAACCTTAGTTATAAGATAACTGATGTATATAAACATGAATACTTGGCTCTGTAAAGTTGATTCGTTTGAGCCTGTAAAAATAAATGATCAACATCAACCAATGGCTGCCGACGTTTTGGAAACCTTCTGCTAGTAACACGATATCTGTGTCTAATACACTCTTCTTGCACAGATTAATTTACATACAAAGTCTGCACACCGAATCAAAATTCACTATGGCACGGTATTTTCTTCTTAAATCTAGTTCTAGATACTGGCACTTGGTTGCAGGAAATATCGTCCCGCACAATACTCGCGATCGACGACACTTTGGATTCGCACACACACAACAGCGCAATTGATTGTATGCCGTTTTTTTTTTAATGAATCGCGAGCACGGCACGGTCTCGCGACACGCAACACTTCAGTTCTCTCTCTCTCTCTCTCTCTCTCTCCAGACATTCTTTGAGTTGTCCTTGATCCATATTGATCCAAACACACAGTTATGAAATATCATTTAATTTGGTTTGGCGCAACCCAGGTTTTGGTTACGATTTGAATTTGAACACTTTTCCGGAGGAACTCTGATCCCGCCGGGCCACTCCAAGTGGCCAGAATGGTCGACACCCTAAGAAAATCCTCTGAAGACTAAGTTTTGCAAAATCATAAAGTTTGATATGCCGCAAGCCAGGTTTTGGAAAAGATTTGAATATGGCCACTTCCCTGGAGGAACTCGCATCCCGCAGGGCCTACCTTGCCTACCAGTATGGTCAGACATCTTTAAAATGTCTTTTCATTACCTATTCTTCCTGAAGTTTGATGTGACGATTTGAATATGGCCATTTTTCCGGAGGAACTCGGAACCTGCAGGGCCTCTTTTAGTGGCCAGTATAGACAGAAATCCTCGAAATGTCTTCTGATGGCCTAGTTTTGCAAAATCATGAGGTTTGATATGCCGCATCCTTGGAATCCGACACTACGGACATTTTCATAATAACCAGTGCAGATCTACAAACTACGATAATTTTGTGATATATTGCAAAAAATCGCATCAAAATCCGAAGACTAACGATGAAACTTCATCAATTTTAAATTTGATTTTTTCTGTTTCAGAGGGATTGGGGACGTACGTGTTAAGGATGATCCATAGTATGAATAGCAATGCTGTCCTCCGAAACAGCTAACGCCACATGATGGTTATTAAAAACCAGTGCAATATCCGTGACAGTTCGTGGCAGAACAGGTAGCCACTGAATGTTTTAGTTAAGTTGTTCTTATTCAGTTAGCCTCTGGTAGACTTTGTGGAAAATATGATTAAGTTTTGTTCGGACCCCCTAAAATAATCTTAGTTAACAGACAAATGGCAATTCATTTCCAGAAAATTTAAAAAACCTAGATGGGGGCTGTCCGCAAAGTTGACGTAAAGGGCGATACGGTCAAAATTTGGTCAATATCAACTTGACGTATTTCTTTCAATTTTGCATTTAAAAAACCTGAACACCCCTCATTTTGAAGGTGTGTGTGTGTAGAATGTTGCTCCTATTTTGATTTTGGAATTCACTCTTCAGTTGTCAAAATGCCATCCAAGCAAGAAGAGCAGCGTATCAAAATTTTGCTCGCGCATCGCGAAAATCCGAGCTACTCGCACGCAAAGTTGGCAAAATCGCTAAAAGTTGCCAAATCAACCGTCACAAATGTAATTAAAGTGTTTGGGGAACGTTTGTCGACAGCCAGGAAGTCTGGATCGGGGGGAAATCGAAAACCAGAAGCCGCTGAGACGACAAAGAGAGTTGCCGGTAGTTTCAAGCGAAACCCTAACCTATCTCTCCGAGATGCCGCAAATAAGCTGGGTGTATCGTCTACAATCGTGCATCGAGCCAAAAAACGAGCCGGACTATCGACCTACAAGAAGGTAGTGACTCCAAATCGCGATGATAAACAAAATACGACGGCCAAAGCGCGATCCCGGAGGCTGTACACGACGATGCTGACGAAGTTTGACTGCGTGCTAATGGACGACGAAACCTACGTCAAAGCCGACTACAAGCAGCTTCCGGGACAGGAGTTTTATACGGCAAAAGGAAGGGGAAAGGTAGCAGATATTTTCAAGCACACGAAACTGTCAAAGTTCGCAAAGAAATATCTGGTTTGGCAAGCCATCTGTACCTGTGGCTTGAAAAGCAGCATTTTCATAGCTTCCGGGACTGTCAACCAAGAAATTTACGTGAAAGAGTGTTTGAATAAACGTCTGCTGCCTTTCCTGAAGAAACACGGTTGTTCCGTACTGTTTTGGCCGGATTTGGCATCTTGCCATTACGGTAAAAAGGCCATGGAGTGGTACGCCGCCAACAACCTGCTCCCAAGGACAAGAACCCTCCCAACACGCCAGAGCTCCGCCCAATTGAGAAATACTGGGCTATTGTCAAGCGGAACCTAAAGAAGACCAAAAAAACTGCTAAGGACGAGCAGCAGTTCAAGGCAAACTGGCTTTCTGCGGCGAAGAAGGTGGACAAGGTGGCTGTACAAAATCTGATGGCAGGGGTCAAGCGTAAGGCCCGGCAATTCGGATTTGGAAAAGCGGAAGCCTAACTGAATATTTTTCCTGAATTTTATACTAATTGAACTTGAAAAAGAAATTTAATTTGATTTTTTAAATAAACGATTTCACCGATTTACACGCGATTTCCCTTGACCAAATTTTGACCGTATCACCCTTTAGGACTATGAAGCAATGTGCAATATGGATCGCTTGAATATTTAAAGAGTGGCTGAAATTGGTTTCGTTCCAAATCGAATTCCCATACACTAAACATTTCGCACTAAAACCTTAGTTATTTGATATAGCCTGTCTTGTTATCTAAATTCATACATAGGTTATCAAATTTTAACAAACAATGCCCCAAGAGCTGAAACGAAAATTTTGTTTTATACATGAACACAAACCAAACACATAAAATTAAACAAAGCTTAAGAGCCCAATAGGCTAAAACACTTAAAATGTCAAAATTAGTATGTAAAACGAATGAATGGAAATAAAAAACAAAATAAGTAAAAAAAAAAGTTAATTCGTACTGGCCTTCACGGGAAAAAATATATATGACTTATGATATCAAGATACTCTACATCAAGTAATAAACCTTGCAGTGCGAATGGGTTTTGTTCATTTGGGAAACTTTTACTAAAGATGTTGGTTTCATTCAACTCCAATTGCATACGGTTTCTACTAGGCCTATGTGTGTACAACACTGCTAAAAGTGCAAATGTCAAAAACGTTACGGCTTCGGCAAACGAAAGATGCTTTTTACAATCGACCACCCCTAAACCCAGCTTTCATCATTCCCAAACACTTGTCAACTTTCTTTTCCAGTTGTTTTGTTGGCCCTGAAAAGGGCCATTTTGGTTTCGAGGGAACAGCTACTACCACCACCTCATTTCGTCATGAAACTGGTTTACTTGATCATGGCCTCGGTTCGCTCTGAAACCTCGTGTTTGGCTAGGTCTCCCGGCAGCATGATCGAAAGGCAGTTTGAATTTCCGGATACGTCAGGGCCATCTGCCAATTCATTTAAGTTAGTCGGGCAGCTACGTTTTCAATCCGCTCGGAAATGTCATTTACGATGCTGTTCATAATGCGTATTGCTTTGGAGGAAACGACAGTATCGGGTTAAAATGCACCCGATAGAATCTTGCTGGAACTGTTTGCCTTCCGAGATGGTGATGCGAGAATGCACCATAAGAGCATATTCTGCTGATATGATCGACCACCTGGAAATCATTATCCTTATTGCGTTGTAGATGGTTATGGTCTGTTTGGGAATTCATAACCTATTATTGCAGATAGACGTCTAGGTTGAAATAGTGCTAATTTAACGAGAGACCAGGATTGGGAAGTAAATATATAAGAAAATTCTATAGTTAACTCTTTAGATAGTATTTGGTGGCCCTAAAAAGGACCGTTTGGTTTTAATAATGATACGGCCCTAGTAGTATTTTCTACGATGGTTGAAGCACATACTTTGAAGCCATTTTTATGCTGTGACATTTTAGTTGGATATTCTCAAAATTATTTGATTCCTTTCGAATGATTGAAATTTCAAACTGAACAAGAGATATATTCCACCTAAACAAACTTTTTAATAAGCAAACTGCTTTGGTCGTACTGAAAAGGACGGATATAGTTGACGGGGAGAAACATTGTTCACGGTTAAACTTGGGGTTTCTTCTTAGTATTCTTGGTTCAGCTCCTCGTCGGTGAGGGTGGCCATCTGTAGGTGACGTGGGATGATTCTTGACCCGTTGTTGTCACGGGCGGCTTTTCCCATCAACTCATAGGCTTCAGCAGCCTTATTTCACGCATTGATGCAGCCTTATTTCACGCATCGATGTTGAGCATCCGTCCAAACAGCCAACTGCACCAACTTCTTTGGATAACGAATGCTCACCAGTGCATCCTCCAGAGTGGTCGCACGCCTACTGCGTCGCTACAACACATTTTGCTCTGCACAGCACTACCCTACCGTAAGACTGAATCTAATTTTCATTCAACGAAGTCAATGTGATTCAAATTCCTTCAAAGGGAACGAACTTCAGTTATTGCGCCACAATAATTAGTTTTAATTAGTGCACAAATCATCCGTCTATTTCTTAACAGAAATGTTCCTATTTTGCTAGCCACTGCCAGCTACTAATCCGCTATGCACAACTAGGAACGAAAACGAACTCAACCACATAGTCGGTCTCTGACGCGTCACAATTCGGCTCGAATTATCCCTTCTAAAATTTAGTTCGATAATTTTTCAACGGTCCATGTGATCTACTCCGGGACTCGGCGTTTAATTAATGCTATTTTCAGCCGTGAAGCGGTAATTGAATTAACAACAGCACAATAGAAAAATTCAACCCAACTCTTTAGTTGGTAAACTGATTTGGTCGTGCTGAAAAGGACGGATTTAGTTGACGGGGGAGAAATGTTTTCGATTCCAATTGGGCTTTCTTTCTTCGTTCAGCTCCTCGTCGTTGTGGTTGGCTATCTGTAGGTGGCCAGGTTGACGGTGAGGTTGACGGAAGCATCGGCACCAACGCTTCTCAGAGCAACGACTTCTCGCCAGTGCCCCCTCCAATGTGCTTGCTGCCGCCGACTACGTTTCTATGCCACTGCACAGCTCCACGACGCCAAAATACTGAAGCAAAATTTTTTTTTTTTTGGATTTTAACCTTTTGGTCATTTGTCCCATATCGGAGTTTTTCATATTTGGTCGAACAGTCTTGTTTCCTTCAAGAAACCGATTAAATTATCCTCACAACGCGGAGACAATACTTTCTCCAGTGTGTCACTCCGATAAAAATTCCAGCGTTCGTTGCTATATATACGGCATTCGATCAGTATGTGGTGGACGGTTAAAGGAACACCGCAAGTGGTGCAATCTGGGGGGTCGATTTTCTCAAGGCGGTAGCTGTGGATGAGGCGGGTGTGTCCAATACGTTGGCGGGAGATTTTGCGACGGTTAATTGGGATCTTGTTATCAGGCCAGGGAAGGGTTGATTCTTTAAGTTTCCTCAAGGCAGGCTGTCTGTTCTGGAACCATGAGAGGCTCCAGCTTCCAGGTATCCTTTCCTTGATCCACCTTACAGCGTTTTGGGATGGAATGGGGACATCTTCTGGGTTCAGCTCGACCAATACCAGCCAACCGGTCCGCCTCCTCGTTACCACGGATGCCACAATGGCCTGGCAACCAGCAGAAGACGATCCTGTTGGCCGATGCTAGTTCGTATGTCAGCTGAAGCCAGGGATGCCTCAAGGATGAGGAATTCATTTCCTGTAGACAGCTTGCCGAGTCAGTGAAGATAACAGAGGGACAGTCAATCGGGGTGGAATGAGGAGACAAGCTTTCATAAGGGTAAAAGCTTCGGCACTGAAAATGGAGCAATGTGATGGTAAAGCAGAACTGAAACGGGGAATTGTGGAGTCGAAGGTGATGCCATAATCGACTTTATCATTGGCAACAGAGCCGTCTGTATATATGTGGTGGTGCTGGGGGTATTTATCATGGATAAGTTTGTTGAAGTGAACCTGAATTATGGATGGGGGATCACCGGCTTTAACTAGACGGAGAAGTGAGAGGTTAATGCTAGGGGGGTGTATTTTCCAGGATCTTGTTTTGGGTTTGGTAAATAACGCTATTGGAGGAATTTCTAAAACACATCTAGAGTTTTTTTTGAGAACAGGCTAAGTAAAAGAACAGTTGCGATTGCAGCTTGTTCTAATTAAGTTTCAATTTTATTGGTCGTTCAACCGGCGCCCCGGGAGACCATTTGTGCTATTTTCTTTTGCCTTGTCCGTTTCTTTGGTATGGTCGTTGATTATCGGTAGCGTCGACGTATGTATAATGTGTTTTGAGCCTACTGCTTGACAATGGTCTGTTGTTATACATGCAATCATACATGCAGGTGTGAAGGTAGTTCGCCTCCCCGCGGTGCACCTTGGAAACGTTATGCTCCCCTTAACGGCTAAACGAACTCCGGAGGGAGCGTCCTACGACGCATTGGGGCGGATGCCAGTAAAACCCCAATTATGGCAACTGGCTGCGAAAGGAATAACTAGTGGTACCGTTGCATTCGGGCTGGTGCCTGTGTCGTCTCCCTCAGTACTACCGGGTGACACCGACATCCGTCCTGTTAAAACCTTGGCAGACCTCCAGTACGTTCCATTCTCCACCGCCCGACCTCGCCAGTAGGGCGGGAGTAGGCTCAGATGACCCTATACCTGTCTTACGCTGATCCGGCTCTGAACACGGTTCCCCATGAAGGGCCGGGTCAACCCTCGCATGGCCTCCCTGCTGCATAGACAACCATGGGATAACAAAAGCGACTACTCCACGTGGGTTTGGAAAGCGGCTGGAGGGGGGACCCAACAACATGGACGAAACAAAGAAACCCCAGGAGAAGGATAAAGTGAATCCGTTCGCTAAAGGTGGCCTAGTGAGGTCTTCACCACGCAGAGTGGTGGAATCAGGTGTGAGCGACACGTGTGGTAGTGCTACGGCATAGGAGGCAGGTGTCACTAAGCTAGGTGTGGTCATGGATGGGCCAGAACTCATCCGGGCCATGGATAGGATACCCAGCTCGAGAGTTGTCTCAAGCGCCGAAGGAGGCCCGAACGGCGGAGCCACAACTACAACAGCTATAACCAGCACGGAAGCAGATGCTAGAGCTAGGAAAGAGACAAGTGACGAACCCAGGCATGGCAGGGAAAGCCACTGGAACAAGGTTCGCAAAAAGGGAAGTAGGACGAAAAAAGAAAAGGATAACCGACAGGTGGCCCACAAGCGAAACCGTGGAGAGGCCCTCATCGTCAAGACTGACGCGTCTAAGTAGTCGGAGGTCTTGAAAGCGATGCGCGGGGACGCTAAACTGGCAGGCTTAGGCACCGACGTGCGGAGTATACGCCGTACCCGCACCGGCGAGATGCTCTTGGAGCTAAAGAAGGCGACAACGCTAAAGGGCCCGGCGTATAGAGACCTGGCAAGGCAAGCCTTAGGTGAGGGTGTGAAGGTGCGCGCCTTCGTCTCGCAGGTGACAATCCAGTGTAGGAACTTGGATGAGATCACCGAGGCAGACGAGATCTCCACTGCACTCAAGGAACAGTGCAAGGTCGAGTTTGCTGCGGCAGACATACGTCTGAGGAAGGGTCCACTTGCGACCCAAGTTGCAACCATGAGGGTAGCGGCAGTCGACGTGGGCGCAGCGTTGAAAGTTAGGAAGGTGAAGGTGGGATGCTCTGTATGCCCACTAAGGCTACACCAGCCGCCGGAGGCATGTTTTAGATGCCTAGAGAGCGGGCACATGTCCTGGGAGTACAAAGGCCCAGATCGTAGCAACATGTGCAGAAGGTGTGGCAGCACTAGCCACAAGGCACGGGATTACAAAGGTCCCCCCAAATGCTTGATGTGCGCCAGGAAACCGGACGATACTAAAAAATTAAGTAAAATGAAGCGGGAGTGTGGGCAACGACTGCTCGCCAGTGCACCATCCAGGGTGCTTGCTGCCACAAACTGTGTTGCAACAGCTACGTTGCACAGCTCCACGACTGTTGTAAGACTGAGTCAAAATTTCAGCTAAGAGCTGGTATGTTATGGCGTCGGATGCTATTACAAATTTCATCAAAGAGGACGAACTTTAGTCATTGTGCCACAATAATTAGTTTTAATTAGTGCACGCTAGACGGATGATTTTCTCAACAGAAATATGCCTAATTCGCTTTCCACCGCCAGCAAATAATCCGGTATGCATAACTAGGAACAATGGTGAAATCCACCACATGGTCGGTCTCTGATGTGTTGCAGTTTGGCTCGAATTATCCCTTCTAGACTTTCGTTCGGTAGTTGTTCAACGTTCTTTGTGATATAATCGGGGACGCGATGTTTAATGAATGCCATATTCAGCCGTGATGCGGTAATTGAATTAACAACAGCACAATAGAAAAATTCAACCCAACTTTTTAGTTGGTAAACTGATTTGGTCGTGCTGAAAAGGACGGATTTAGTTGACGGGGGAGAAATGTTTTCGATTCCACTTGGGCTTTCTTTCTTCGTTCAGCTCCTCGTCGTTGTGGTTGGCTATCTGTAGGTTGCCAGGTTGACGGTGAGGTTGACGGAAGCATCGGCACCAACAGCAAACTGCACCAACGCTTCTCAGAGCAACGACTGCTCGCCAGTGCCCCCTCCAATGTGCTTTCTGCCGCCGACTACGTTTCTACGCCACTGCACAGCTCCACGACTGCCAAAATACTGAAGCAACATTTTTTTTTTTTGGGATTTTAACCTTTTGGTCATTTGTCCCATATCGGAGTTTTTCATATTTGGTCGAACAGTCTTGTTTCCTTCAAGAAACCGATTAAATTATCCTCGCAACGCGGAGACAATACTTTCTCCAGTGTGTCACTCCGATAAAAATTCCAGCGTTCGTTGCTATATATACGGCATTTGATCAGTATGTGGTGGACGGTTAAAGGAACACCGCAAGTGGTGCAATCTGGGGGGTCGATTTTCTCAAGGCGGTAGCTGTGGGTGAGGCGGGTGTGTCCAATACGTAGGCGGGAGATTTTGCGAAGGTTAATTGGGATCTTGTTATCAGGCCAGGGAAGGGTTGATTCTTTAAGTTTCCTCAAGGCAGGCTGTCTGTTCTGGAACCATGAGAGGCTCCAGCTTCCACGAATCCTTCCCTTGATCCATCTTACAGCGTTTTGGGATGGAATGGGGACATCCTCTGGGTTCAGCTCGCGACCAATACCAGCTAACCGGTCCGCCTCTTCGTTGCCACGGATGCCACAAAGGCCCGGCAACCAGCAGAAGACAATCCTGTTGGCCGATGCTAGTTCGTATGTCAGCTGAAGCCAGGGATGCCTCAAGGATGAGGAATTCATTTCCTGTAGACTGCTTGCCGAGTCAGTGAAGATAACAGAGGGACAGTCAATCGGGGGTGAAATGAGGAGACAAGCTTTCATAAGGGTAAAAGCTTCGGCACTAAAAATGGAGCAATGTGATGGTAAATCAGAACTGAAACGGGGAATTGTGGAGTCGAAGGTGATGCCATAATCGACTTTATCATTGGCAACAGAGCCGTCTGTATATATGTGGTGGTGCTGGGGGTATTTATCATGGATAAGTTTGTTGAAGTGAGCCTGAATTATGGATGGGGGATCGCCGGCTTTAACTAGACGGAGAAGTGAGAGGTTAATGCTAGGGGGGTGTATTTTCCAGGATCTTGTTTTGGGTTTGGTAAATAACGCTATAGGAGGAATTTCGTGGTTGGTTAGGGAGTTAAAAAGGGTGGCAGCTCTTCTTACGAGAGGGACTTGATCTCGACCGTTATGACTGAGCCAACGGATAGCTTTAGTCACCATGCAGGTCGCTAGGTAATGCACGAATGGCAATTGACCGGATATCTGAGTGTGATGACGAACGGAATAGTGTTGTGTTTTTTGTGCTCATAATTTTTAATTATTTAACGTGTGAAAAGTTGCGATAGGCAAAATACATTTTCTAACGCGCATCTAGTGTGTTTTTTAAGAACAGGCTAAGTAAAAGAACAGTTGCGATTGCAGCTTGTTCTAATTAATTTTTCAATTTTATTGGTCGTTCAACCAGCGCCCCGGGAGACCATTTGTGCTATTTTCTTTTGCCTTGTCCGTTTCTTTGGTATGGTCGTTGATTATCGGTAGCGTCGACGTATGTATAATGTGTTTTGAGCCTACTGCTTGACAATGGTCTGTTGTTATACATGCAATCATACATGCAGGTGTGAAGGTAGTTCGCCTCCCCGCGGTGCACCTTGGAAACGTTATGCTCCCCTTAACGGCTAAACGAACTCCGGAGGGAGCGTCCTACGACGCATTGGGGCGGATGCCAGTAAAACCCCAATTATGGCAACTGGCTGCGAAAGGAATAACTAGTGGTACCGTTGCATTCGGGCTGGTGCCTGTGTCGTCTCCCTCAGTACTACCGGGTGACACCGATAGGAAATGGCGAGGTTCCCACGGCACAGGTCGTCTCCGTCCTGTTAAAACCTTGGCAGACCTCCAGTACGTTCCATTCTCCACCGCCCGACCTCGCCAGTAGGGCGGGAGTAGGCTCAGATGACCCTATACCTGTCTTACGCTGATCCGGCTCTGAACACGGTTCCCCATGAAGGGCCGTGTCAACCCTCGCATGGCCTCCCTGCTGCATAGACAACCATGGGATAACAAAAGCGACTACTCCACGTGGGTTTGGAAAGCGGCTGGAGGGGGGACCCAACAACATGGACGAAACAAAGAAACCCCAGGAGAAGGATAAAGTGAATCCGTTCGCTAAAGGTGGCCTAGTGAGGTCTTCACCACGCAGAGTGGTGGAATCAGGTGTGAGCGACACGTGTGGTAGTGCTACGGCATCGAAGGCAGGTGTCACCAAGCTAGGTGTGGTCATGGATGGGTGTCGAATTTGGTTTCGAACGCGATTTATCAGACCGATAAAGATGTTTCCGAATTTTTAAAGTCCAGAGCGATTTGTATTTCACGACTCTTTATTTGGGATTTTATAAATTTTCGGTAATATAATGTATATAATCATAAAAAGATAGGTTTAACTTGGTATACTGTATATAATGTTTATGGTGTAATATTAGAACTTACGATTAGTATCTTTATCTCCGGTAAATTGTTTACATTTGTTGGCTCGTAGTGTCTAATGGCTGATTGAATGCTATGTCAATTTAGGTTAGGTAGAATAGATTGATGTTCTCTAAGTGGTATTTGCGCTATAGTTTTGGAAAATAATAATAAAGTATATTTTTAATTTTAAGTTAGTATAATAGGATTTACAAATTACCTTTAGATTAGGAGAAGTTAACTAGATTTTAAGGCCGGTTTAATTTAGGGTAATTAATTTTATAATTTTTCGCAACTAACGTTCTAATTCACTTCGTTTTCTCGTTTTGTTTTGTTTTGTTTTGTTCTTACTCACGAGTAGTGACAGGCGGTAGCCCTGTCACTTCCATTCAGTGCCGCCGGAGCAGCAGGGGCAGAGCTGTTCAAGAAGCACATTCAGAAAGGGCGCGTGCCGTCCGATAGTCAGGCAACACTCTCCCTCGGTGTTCAGACTGGCTTACTCACATCGCGCCTTACGTCGAGTACCGCAAGCTTCGTGGCCGCTCGAACGTATACTCCGTTGGATGTTCGCACGGTGGCCGATCGAACTTGGCCGTCCTTGCCTGGGTGAATTTCGATAATTTTTTCCTTGGGCCAGCAATTCCTGGGAAGCTAGGGGTAAGCTATTACAACTACACGGTGTTCAATAAGTTCGAATACAAGTTTTCATCATTGCGTAGGTATGCGCCATGTACATATTCTGCATTGGTATTGGTGTCAGCTTTAGCTTCATTCATACGCTACCGAATGTGTGCGGTGTTGACATTCTGTTAGTTGTTGTTCGTTTGTTACGCGCGATGAAAGAGTATCGGGACTTCGTAATTAAGCGTTTTTTGAACGGTGAGCGACCCGGCGATATATTCCGGCTGCTGAAATCGCATGGGGTCAAGCGGAACTTTGTCTACACGACCATCAGGCAATACCGGGAGACGTCCTCGACCAATGACCGTGCGAGATCCGGTCGGCCGCGTTCAGCGAGGACGCCACGGGTCATCAAGATCGTGAGGGAGCGAAGTCGGCGCAAAAAGAACCGCTCAATCCGGAAAACGGCTGCAGATCTCAACGTTTCCATTGGAACCGCTCACACCATACTCACCAAGGACCTTGGTTTCAGGCCTTACAAAAAACGTAAGGTCCATGGCGTTTCGGAGGCTACCAGCAAAAAGCGGTTGGATCGAGCTAAGAGGATCCTCTCTCGGCACGCTGGTCAGGAGTTTGTTTTTTCGGACGAGAAACTGTTCGTGCTGCAGCAGCCGCACAATGTGCAAAATGACCGGCTGTGGGCGCCATCGAGGGACAGCATTCCTGAATCCAATATAAACATCCCTCGGTTCCAAAGTGCCGCGTCGGTGATGGTTTGGGGGCAGTATGCAAACGTGGTAAGCTACCCTTGGTGTTTATTGAAAAAACGTCAAAATCAACGCGGCGTACTACAAAACTGAGGTTTTGGAAAAGGTTGTTGCCCCCAGTCTCCGAAGCCTCTACGGCGATGAGCACTACGTGTTCCAGCAGGACGGTGCACCAGCCCATACGGCAAATGTGGTTCAAGCCTGGTGTCGGGACAATTTAACCGACTTTCTGGACAAAACTTTGTGGCCTCCCAGCTCCCCGGACTTGAATCCTCTCGACTTTTTTGTTTGGTCCTATATGATGGCGAAGCTCAACGAATACAAGGTCAGCACTTTGGATCATTTCAAGACGGTAATTCTCAAAATCTGGGACGAAATGCCCATGCAGTCCGTGCGTGCCGCCTGCGACGCGTTCGAGAAACGTTTGAAGCTCGTTAAGGAGTACAAAGGGGGGGGTCATTCCAAGAGAAATGTTGTAAACGTTCCTTGTAAACATAGCTTTCAATAACATAAATCCAAAAAATAAAAAAACATGTTTTCATTTTTTTAACAAATTTTGAAAGTGTATCCGAACTTATTGAACACCGTGTGCGTCCCCTACCGTGACAGGTTCGGTTCGGTTGAACCATTTGGATCGCTTGGTGATTTCTGGCAGGTAGTCACTTAGCCAACGCTTCCAAAACATGTTGGCGAGTACCTGTGACGCTAGGATGTTTTGACGGAGAGCAGTATCACTGTTATCGAGTGTCGAAAACGGTTTGATCCCGTTTGAAGAACCAAGGAGAAAATGGTTCGGTGTTAAAGCTGGAGCACAGTCATCATCAACCGGAACGTGAGTTAGTGGCCTAGAGTTGATGATGTTTTCGACCTCAGTCAATAGGTTGCGTAGAACTTCATCAGATGGCTTTCGTAGATGATTGAGGGTTTGGAGGTTGCGCTTTACGCTACCTATCAGCCGCTCCCAACTGCCACCCATGTGTGGCACGAGGGGCGGGTTGAATGCCCATGATGTGTCTATGGTAACGAACTCTTCCATAACTTTATCTATGGTCACTTCTGCGGTTACCTTCTTCATCTGACGTGACGCTCCGATGAAGTTTGTTCCTCTATCACTATAGATCATGCTGGGTGTGCCACGACGCGCCATAAAGTTGCGGATCGCCATTACACAGGAGTCAGCGCTTAACTTGTGTACCACTTCAATGTGGATTGCTCGAACCGTTAGGCACGTTGCGAGCATTCCCCATCGTTTCTCAATTCGCCTTCCTAAGACGACTTCAAACGGGCCAAAGAAATCGAGTCCTGTATGCGTGAAAGGCGGCGAGTAAGCTGCTAGACGCGCAGCTGGAAGATCGGCCATAACCGGTGGACGTGGTTCAGCGCGATCGTTCTTGCATCTTTGGCAGCTTTTCCTTACTTTCGAGTAGGCAGCACGAATATGCGGATTATTGAATCGCTGTCGCAGTTCATTTACAACCGATTCATGATTGGTGTTGGAATCGTCGATGGTAGTGCATGATTATTAGATTGGTGGTGGGATGATCACGTGGTAGAAGGATAGGTTTCTTGGCGTCTTTTGTTGCATAATGGCAAGCTGTAACTCTGGTCCGCATTCGCATGATTCCTCTGCAATCTATCAACGGAGATAACTTGAACAGGCTACTTTGCTTTGATACCGTTCTCGGGCTGTTGGAGTTTTGCTGTGTTTTTTCCAGAAAGGCGATCTCTTCCGGGTAGCCATCGCGTTGAGCAGACCGTAGAAGACAACCTTCGGCCGAAGTTAATTCATCAGCTGTAGGTGGTTGGTTGTCTGTGGAGTTTTGGACGACAATTGGCAGGAAAACGTGTTGCAAAGGCGACGACGTTGAGCAGGCGCTTCCAGCTGGAGAAGTAACTGGAATCTATTATAGGCTCGTACGGAAAGTGATACGCAACCAAGTTGAGTCGGAGTTCTTCTTCTGTGGAGTTACCTTTTGAAGGCTGCTGTGGCCAGTCTGTTTCCCGTTTCCATAAGAAATCTGGACCTTTAAACCATCTGCTTTTAGGTGTGAGATCCGGTCTAGAGCTCCACTTGGTACTGTCGTCCGCTACGTTCATTTTGGAAGGCACCCAGTGCCACTCGTTCGCTTCTGAAGTTTCCAAAATTTCGCTAACACGGAATGCGACGTATTGTGTGTACCGACGGTTGTCGGAATTCAGCCAGCAGAGTACGTCACGAGCGTCTGTCCAGTAGCAGTTTCTGGTTATTTTGTAGGACAGAGCATCCTTTACTGTTACAGCCAGCCTTGCGCCGACAACTGCAGCTTGAAGTTCCAAGCGTGGGATCGATACGAATTTTAGAGGTGCTACTCTGGTCTTAGCTGCAACGATGGAGCAGTCGATAGCTTCCTTTCTGATGAACCGTAGGAAAGCAACAGCAGCTATTCCATTTTCGCTGGCATCGACGAATGTATGGAGTTCCACTTCCTTATCTGAGCCTCGGGAAGTCGACCGGTAGCATCTGGGGATTTGAACTTGCAGTCGTGTGTTGGAGCTTCCGCAGCAGGTGATGGAGGTCTCGGAACTGGAACTGTGTGCGTTGATGGTGCTGGAACAGATTGGCGAGGAGATTGCTGATCTTTCTGATCATTATGGAGCAACTCATGGTGTTTATAGCCGCATCCATTTTTCCCACAGGGTTTGACGTCACATCCTCCTTTATGCCGGCGCAGACAACTTCTGCAGAGTCTAAACTCTCTTACGATGGCCCACCGTGACTCGCGGGATAACTCCCTTGCATACCACACAGGCTTCGGGAACATGAGCCAAATGTTTTGATACTGGCGCACGGCTGTATTCTTTTGCACTGGAGTTCAGGGATCTCGGATGACCTCTGGATTCCGGAAAGGACTCAGAATGAGCTTTTAAGAATGCGTTTGATTTCTTGTTCCCTCGTCCTTCACTTCTTGTTGGCGTCGACTCCTATGAATCAAACGGAATCACGACGGTGCTAGCAGCCTCGGCCAGTGAATAAACCCAATTTCCAAACGTCGCCAAGTTGGCTCGCTGAAGGGTCTGCCGATGCCTTGCCCTGTCTAACTTGATCGATGACGGAAGCTTATTAACCAGCTGGTGAAGAAGGGAAACATTGTACATATAATCATCTAGTTCATACGCGTCCACCGTGGCACAAAAGTTTTGCACATTCACTGCAAACTTGACCAATGTTTCCAGTTTGTCCTCTCGTATTGCTGGCAGAGCCTTAACCTTTTGAATCAGTGAGTGGACGACGGCTTCGGGCTGTCCGAATCTCATCTTCAGAGTTCGCATGATTGTCGGCACATTCGACGGATGCATCAACAGGCTCCGCGCCGTTTCGTACGCCTTCCCTTCCAATGACTTTTGGAGACGAATGAGATTTTCCTCATTAGTGAAGCCACACATGTTTGTCGTGCTGTTAAACATCGACATGAAAACCGGCCACTCTTCGAACCTACCGGAAAATTTTGGCAGATCTTTAGAGATTCCTTGGCAAGCAGCTAGCTGCTGTCGGGAAAACGAACACGGCTCGAAATCTTCTTCCTGACGCTCTATCTGGAAATCTGTTTCTTGAAGGTTTCTCCGTCGTGAAAGGTTGGGTTGCCCACAAGATTCAGCAAAACCTTCCCCTCTTGATAGTGGCCGAACGCATTGTTCGCGATGATCAGCCGGCTCTGTATTCCTATGGAAGCTTGAACGAGGATGACTGGCAAGCCGAGCGGAACCAACTTGAGCCTGTGCAGAGTAGTTCTGCGTCGAATGCCTCTGTGGATCGAAAACTTCTGCTATCCGGGTTTCCAGCGCTTCCTCTACCCGAATGTCTTTGGTTTCTTGAACCCATTGCTTCACTCGATTATGCGATCCACCACTGTACTCGGAGCCGGTCCGACTATGAAGCTGCTCAAGCAGTTCATATTTCTTATCCAGGTAGGCCCGATGCTTTGCAGCTTGCTGCTGCTCACATGCACGTTCTTCCTCCAACCGTTGTAACTGCAGTTTTAAAAGATGTCTGCTTGAAGAAGAGGACGTTATCGAATACGCTTTTTTGTCGTGTGGAACGACTCCATGATTACCGATCGACTTTCCTGCTATCGGATCCGACCGTGTATCGCAACGCAAAGGCTGACTGTATCCAAGTGTATTTTTGGAGATGCATTGTTCTTTCGTGGCGACTTGTTTCTGTTGTCCTGTTTGTACTCGACTTACCGATGATTGGCGAGGGGAAATTAGGACAGAAGACGAAGACTGCTGGATTCCGGTTGTGGCAATACATTTGGGACAGCTCCAGCTCTTATCCGCGATTTCTTCTGTGACCCCTACGCACACAAAATGAATCCATCGATCACACTTGTCACACTGGACCATCTCGTTATTATCATCCTCCTGCCAGAACGTGCAACTTTGAACATTCGGATCCTCCGCTTGATCATCAACTGGACCTCCAATCGGATTATTTCCTTCTTTGGTAACCACGACCACCACATTAGTCTCACCACCATCAATAACATCTGACTTTTCCTTCGACCGCGCACCTTTTGAACCGCCTTTTCCATCTTTTCCAACCTTCCGACCCGACATCGTCCGAGTAAACAAAATTTATAACTTGTCGAATTTGGTTTCGAACGCGATTTATCAAACCGATAAAGATGTTTCCGAATTTTTAAAGTCCAGAGCGATTTGTATTTCACGGCTCTTTATTTGGGATTTTATAAATTTTCTGTAATATAATGTATATAATCATAATAAGATAGGTTTAACTTGGTATACTGTATATAATGTTTATGGTGTAATATTAGAACTTACGATTAGTATCTTTATCTCCGGTAAATTGTTTACATTTGTTGGCTCGTAGTGTCTAATGGCTGATTGAATGCTATGTCAATTTAGGTTAGGTAGAATGGATTGATGTTCTCTAAGTGGTATTTGCGCTATAGTTTTGGAAAATAGTATCAAAGTATATGTTTAATTTTAACTTAGTATAATAGGATTTACAAATTACCTTTAGATTAGGAGAAATTAACTAGATTTTAAGGCCGGTTTAATTTAGGGTAATTAATTTTATAATTTTTCGCAACTAACGTTCTAATTCACTTCGTTTTCTCGTTTTGTTTTGTTTTGTTTTGTTCTTACTCACGAGTAGTGACAGGCGGTTGCCCTGTCACTTCCATTCAGTGCCGCCGGAGCAGCACGGGCAGAGCTGTTCGAGAAGCACATTCAGAAAGGGCGCGTGCCGTCCGATAGTCAGGCAACAGATGGGCCAGAACTCATCCGGGCCATGGATAGGATGCGAGAAACACTTCCTAAGGTGATGGAGGTGTCTGAGCAATTGGACGCGATTATCGACTTCACGTCGACGCCCGGCCGCCCGGCTCGCTAAGGGCGAAGTGCCCGGCCGCTAAGGGTATACCAACGAGCGCCAACCGTAATGCAGGTAACCCAACTAAACCTGAACAATTGTGAGGTCACCAAGCAACTGCTGTGTCAGACAGTTAGCGAGTCAACGGGAACTGGTTTGCGGACAGGGCTAATATGGCGGCATTATGGACGACGGCAAGTACCCAAATCAGGAGGTTGTGTCTACCACAAACGAAGGCTTTGTGGTTGTAAAAGTGAATGGAGTGTTCTTCTGCAGCTGCTACGCACCGCCAAGATGGTCGATCGATCAATTTACCAATATTCTAGATCGGAGGATAACGGAGCTAACTTGCCTGACCCCGTTGGTAACAGTAGGGGACTTCAACGCTTGGGAACTCGAGTGGGAGAGCCGCCTTACCAACCCTAGGGGTCAAATACTTTTGGAGGCCTTGGCTAGGCTCAACGTAGACCTAGCCAATGTGGGTACCAAGAGTACCTACCATAAAAACGGAGCGGAATCGATCATCGATATAACATTCAGCAGTCCTGGGCTGATAAGCAATTGGAGGGTGGATGATGGCTACACCCATAGCGACCACTTGGCGGTTCGATATTGTATCGTCCACAATACAAGGCAGCGTGCGGAAGGAGGAGCATCCACTCCATTCGCCCGTAGATGGAGGACGTCTTACTTTTATGTAGAGACTTTTAAAGAGGCGCTTGAGCGGGAACGGAATTTACGCGAAACCCAGGAAACTTGCGGCGAACGACTCGTTATGACACTTACACGAGCGTGCGATGCGACCATGCCGAGGGAAGTCAAACCGAGGAATGGAAGATCGCCGGTGTATTGGTGGACGGAGTCGATTGCCGACCTCCGAAGAACATGCCTCCACGCAAGAAGGGGCGCTAGTCGCCGCGTAGAGGGGCGCTAGTCGCCGCGAGGGCCGCACTAAAGAGGGAGATAAAGGCCAGCAAGCGAGCCTGCTTCGGGGGTCTGTGTCAAAGGGTCAATGCGAACCCGTGGAGTGACACCTATCGGGTAGTAATGGCCAAAACCAGAGGATTGGTGGCTCCAACCGAGCGTTCATCAGAGCTGCTGCAGGTGATCGTTCGGGGAATCTTTCTGAGCCACGACCCGAGTCCATGGCCCCCCGCCGCCGTAGATTTGTCCCATGACCAGCGTTTCAGTATCCCAGACCTTAACGTGGTCATAGCGACGGAAGGGTGGACGGCTCCGCCAAACACCCGTTACGACGTGGGCATTGATAACGACACAACGGGGGCCAGCGACGAGGCGACGGTGATGAATGATAAACTCATTGCGATAGCAAAGTCGCTAAAGGTGAACAAAGCGCTGGGACCTGATGGTATCCCGAACCTGGCCATCAAGACGGCTATCTTGCTGGATCCCGGAATAATCAGGGCGGTGATGCAAAAGTGTCTGGACGAGGGCGTCTTCCCGGACGCCTGGAAAATTCAGAACCTTGTGTTGCTACCAAAGACAGGGAAGCCACCAGGAGATCCATCGGCATATAGACCTATAAAGGGCAATACGGTCAAAATTTGGTCTATATCAACTTGACGTATTTCTTTCAATTTTGCATTTAAAAAACCTGAACACCCCTCATTTTGAAGGTGTGTGTGTGTAGAATGTTGCTCCTATTTCGATTTTGGAATTCACTCTTCAGTTGTCAAAATGCCGTCCAAGCAAGAAGAGCAGCGTATCAAAATTTTGCTCGTGCATCGCGAAAATCCGAGCTACTCGCACGCAAAGTTGGCAAAATCGCTAAAAGTTGCCAAATCAACCGTCACAAATGTAATTAAAGTGTTTGGGGAACGTTTGTCGACAGCCAGGAAGTCTGGATCGGGGGGAAATCGAAAACCGGAAGCCGCTGAGACGACAAAGAGAGTTGCCGGTAGTTTCAAGCGAAACCCTAACCTATCTCTCCGAGATGCCGCAAATAAGCTGGGTGTATCGTCTACAACCGTGCATCGAGCCAAAAAACGAGCCGGACTATCGACTAACAAGAAGGTAGTGACTCCAAATCGCGATGATAAACAAAATACGACGGCCAAAGCGCGATCCCGGAGGCTGTACACGACGATGCTGACGAAGTTTGACTGCGTGGTAATGGACGACGAAACCTACGTCAAAGCCGACTACAAGCAGCTTCCGGGACAGGAGTTTTATACGGCAAAAGGAAGGGGAAAGGTAGCAGATATTTTCAAGCACACGAAACTGTCAAAGTTCGCAAAGAAATATCTGGTTTGGCAAGCCATCTGTACCTGTGGCTTGAAAAGCAGCATTTTCATAGTTTCCGGGACTGTCAACCAAGAAATTTACGTGAAAGAGTGTTTGAATAAACGTCTGCTGCCTTTCCTGAAGAAACACGGTTGTTCCGTACTGTTTTGGCCGGATTTGGCATCTTGCCATTACGGTAAAAAGGCCATGGAGTGGTACGCCGCCAACAACGTGCAGGTGGTTCCCAAGGACAAGAACCCTCCCAACACGCCAGAGCTCCGCCCAATTGAGAAATACTGGGCTATTGTCAAGCGGAACCTAAAGAAGACCAAAAAAACTGCTAAGAACGAGCAGCAGTTCAAGGCAAACTGGCTTTCTGCGGCGAAGAAGGTGGACAAGGTGGCTGTACAAAATCTGATGGCAGGGGTCAAGCGTAAGGCCCGGCAATTCGGATTTGGAAAAGCGGAAGCCTAACTGAATATTTTTCCTGAATTTTATACTAATTGAACTTGAAAAAGAAATTTAATTTGATTTTTTAAATTAGTGCATGGTGGATTGCATCAATTGCAATTGCAATCAATTGCAGTATGGAACACTTCATTTTTCCAAAGAGGAGTAGGTGACTCTGATACGCAAAAATCATCGGTCATATTAGTGAACATTAAATCTAAGTAGCAATTATTCTGATTCTTCACGTGATTTACTTGATTGAGCCCGATTTCAGAACTTTTGTCAAATAGAGTACGGAGCGTTTTATTTTCCCCTGCAATCGGTAACAAAAAGGACTCATTTTCATTGTCAATAATAAAATTGGCTGCCCTCTGGTTGAAATCCCCGTATATGTGAGCATTTGTTTCGGGCTCAAACTTTGAAATGATATTACCGGCAATACTAAAAAATAGTTCAAACGAATCTTTTCTCGCATATTCTGGAGGAAAATATACTGCTACAAAAATATGAACTTGTTCTCCAATAAGACATTTGACCCAAACATGGTTGAATTCTTTACATTTGCAAGATTCAATTTGTTCGCTTTTATAATCAACATTATAATCAACACTAACTGCTACAAGAACACCTCCACCACATTTTTTATTAGATAAAAATTTATCGCGATCATCCCTAAAAACATTGAATCGATCACCGAAAACTTCTTCATTGTTAACGCTAGCGTCCCAACTCGTTTCTGTTCCTAAAATCACAGGAAAGCTACATGCAGCCACCTGCTTATAAATTTCATTAACTTTAACGGCACTTTTCATCCTATTAAAGTTCTGGCAATACACTAGTACCTCTTTACTTTTAATGTTGTTATCGTGCTGTAATTTATGTGACCTATCTAAACTATTTAAACTAATTACCTCCTCTTCCTCATGTTGAGTGCTCGTCAAATCCATAAAATCGTCGGGTACTTCCTCTGCAGAGAGCGTTGATTTGGACGAAAAAATGAATGCCTATGTGCACACGAATCGCACGATGTTAAAGAGTTTCCTGGAGGCGGTGGGGTAAATGGGCTTGGATGCGGTTGCGGTAGCTGATGATCTATCGGGTATGGGTTTAATGTCTCACCACGTTGAAATCCGATCCAACGCGGGGTTTCAGCCGAAGGGGGCCTGAAAAATGCCACCTTTGCTGCTGCAAGTAGATCCCTATCCATTGGAAGAACTGCTGGGTGACTATTTTGATGACCGATACGATTAGTGTAATTTGTGTTGTTGCCGCTGTAGATGTTGTTGTTGATATTGTTCCTGGAGCTAGTTTGCTGACGTCCCGAAAATCCTTGTTGAAGCTGTCTGTTGAAACCATTGGTGCTCCTGTTCCATTGTTTTTTATTTGCTTTCCTTCGCTTTATTGCCTTATCTCTGGCCTTCTGCTGCTGAACATGACGTTGCCTTCGTAAATCATATTCAGTCCAGTTAGGGCGCCAAATTCGTTTCGACCCTAGTGTGCGCCATCCTTCTTGGAGTTCATTTTCTACCTGTGCGTCACGATCAGCTGTATTTAATTCGTTCATAAGGCTGGGGGGTGACACCGCTGGTGCCCAACGAGCAGCGTTAATATTGCTGTCCAAAGTGTTAATTGCACTAGCAAGCGGTTTTACTTCATTAAAAATATCACCAACTGTATTGGCTATATTTTTTACTTCATTCAAAGCATCACGCGTTTGAACAGATGCGTTAGCAGTGTGTTGATTACAATGAGCGGCCATGTCAATAGTTACGCCGCTCAAGGTCTGGACTTCATTGCTGATTTTTTTCAGTTCTCTGGTCAAATCATTCGTAAGATCCTTCACGTACTCTGCAATGCGACTTCTCGTGGTTTCCATTGAAATATTTAACAGCGATGTTAAATGGTTTTTTATAGCCACGAGCTCATCGGACTTATTGACCGAGATATGCTCGAAGTCGCGCGATATTGACGACACAGCGTTTTCAACTGTCGACGATGTAGTTTCGTTTACATTCGTCACCGATTCTTTAAGTTGGATCTCAATATTATCGAACAACACTTCTATTGAACTAAGCTTTTTGAGCACTTTGATGTCAGCAGCTACTTGAAGATTGGCATCCGTTTGAGATTTAATTGAATCCATAATCTGCTCCTGTTGGCAAGGCACTTTGCGTGTGTTGATTCCTGTTTTAAGATGATGTTGGCAATCGGAGCAAAGAGGTATCATGTACAATGATAATAACTGCTCCTGATGCCGTTGAACACCTATGCAAGCCGCGTGATAACACTTGTCGCAAAATTCACACTTCCACATGAAGCGATCGTTACTGATATTGCACGACGTAACACTGCAATTCATAATGATGACTTAAACTTTTTCGGGTCTCGCGCGCGGCGTAAAAAATATTGTAAAGATTTAATACGGAGGTCGTTAAAAATGCGACTGCCGACTGCGAGGTCGTTAAAAATGCGAATCCTCAACAGACTGACAACGTACGCGGAGGGTACAGGCGGCCTGTCTTATAATCAGTTTGGCTTCCGCAAAGGGAAGTCGATGGTGGATGCCATCCTGTTCGTCACCAAGACGGCTGAGGTGGCAATCCAGCGCAAGAGGCGAGTAGTACGCTACTGTGCAGTGGTCACCCTTGACGTGAGAAACGCATTCAATAGCGCCAGTTGGGTGGCTATCGCCGACTCGCTCCAGCGCCTACAGTTTCCTGGGTACCTGTACAAGATTCTCGGAAGCTACTTTCAGAATCGCGTACTGGTATTTAATACAGAAGCAGGCCAGAAACGTGTACAGATCACCGCAGGCGTCCCGCAAGGTTCCTGGGTCCGGTGCTATGGAACACGATGTATGACGAGGTACTGCGGCTTGAGTTCCCGAGCGGGGTAAAGATTGTCGGGTTCGCAGACGACATTACCCTAGAGATATGAATCCATCAAAGAATTCAAGTTAACGGCCTCACACTCCAATGGCATTGTGGAGAGATGGATGAGCTCCAGGCAATTGGAGCTAGCCCACACTAAGAATGAGATCACGGTGGTGAATAATAGGAAATCGGAGCAACATGCGACGATCAGTGCAGGAAACTGCACAGTAGAATCGAAGAGGTTCTTGAGGTATCTTGGGGTCATGATCGACGATGAGCTGTTCTTTGTCAGTCACGTCGATTACGCTTGCAAGAAAGCCTCAATGGCTATATCGGCATTATCCCGCATGATGTCGAATAGCTCGGCGGTGCAAGAAAGTAAGCGTAAACTCCTGGCCAGCGTCGCCCTGTCCATACTTAGGTACGGCGGGCTGGCATGGATCACCGCCTTGAGTACCAAGAGCTACGCAAGTAAGCTAGAGAGGGCACAGGCTTATGTGCCTAAGAGTGGTTAGTGCTTACCGAACGGTATCACGCGACGCGGTCTGCGTCCTAGCGGGGATGATGCCAATAGGCATGGTCATAAAAGAGGACGTAGAGTGCTTCGAACAACGTGAAACAAGAGGTATTCGGAAAACCACTAGAGCCGTATCCATGGTTAAGTGGCAAAGGGAATGGAATAAATCCACCAAAGGTCGGTGGACCCACCGACTAGTCCCGGAATTAACCAGGTGGGTCGGTAGGCGATACGGGGAGGTGAACTTCCGCTTAACGCAGATATTGTCGGCTGTTTTAGACAATACCTGTTTAGACAATAAATATGGGCATGCACAGTCCTCCGCATGCAGCGAATGCGCGGGAGTTGAGGTAACTGCGGAACACGTATTCTTTGCATGTCCCTGCTTCGACGGCACGAGATCAGGCATGTTTGCCGTAAGCGGTCACAACACGACTCCGGACAATTTGGTCCCGAGGATGTGCCAGGACCGGGATGTCTGGGACGCTGTATGCGTAGCAGCCTCCCAGATCGTCCTCGATCTCCAACAAAAATGGCGAAACGGACCAAAGGGACCACCTAACTACTAAAGCCCTAAGTAGTTAGACATAGTGGGTGCTGGATAAGCACAAGAGCCCCCTCCCCGAAGTAATACTGAAAGTTGGTTCCAGGGAGGGCCGGGGCTTAAGGCACGGGTGGGATTTTAGTGAGTCGTGGATTTGGCACCCTCATGCCCACACGCTGAGTTCTTCAGGTGTCTGGTTGCAGATTTTCCATCCCGACTAAAAAAAAACAAAAATACATGCAATGAGGGAATGGTTGCGGCTGATCTGCCGTTAACTTGTGTGGGTAAGTGTGCGCGTGTATTCCACTAGAAGTGTACACCACTTACGAAAGGAACGGCAAAGCTTGTGACCGATAATGCAAACCTTTGCTTTAAATGTGTAGACTGTCTATCAGACCAGTGTTGTGGTGGGCAAGAAGATGCAATCTAGGATGCTAAGCGGATGGAGGAAGGTATGAAAACACTTTCGGACTCGATCACTTGCATGCGAGATCAAATTTCTGCCCAAATAGACGACTCGTTGAAAAACGGGATGGAACATTTGAGACAAAGTATAAATAAGTATTTTGATAAATTAATCTGTGAGAAATTTGATGCAATGACAAGTTCAGTTTTGGTGATTAATGCTCGAAAAAGTTTAGCTGTAATGAATGATGCCCGCGCGCGGTCTGAGGCGATTCATTCCGAATCCGATCTGTAGCAAATTGGCAAAAAGCGTAAAGTTCAAACAAGCGATAACGATGTAATTGATGATGTTTTTCATTGCAACGCAACTTTTGCGGAAGTAGTAAAGAGGCGCAATGAAAATGTAAATGATAAAAGTAAACAAAATAGTAATATTAAAGGTAATAGTAGTAAAAAAAGCAATCGTAAGGCTCGTCCGGTCATTGTGATCAAACCAAAAGAGTCCAAACAAGCTTGCGATGATACTCGTAATTTTGTGAAAACTAATTAAGATAAAAAACACACAAAATTAGTACTTTTAGGAATGGAAAAGATGGTGCCATTATTGTTGAATGTGCCATCGGAGCAAATGTTACGAATGTGAAAAATGGTATTGAAAGCAATTTTGGTGAAAATTAAAGTGCTGCTGTTCCATGTGCGGTGGGCATGAGCCGTCAATTATCTTCCGATATTTTCATAAACTATTTGAAAAGTCAAAATGAAAACATCGCAATAAATGATGTAAGAGTAGTTGGAATTTACGAAAATCCACGGTTCATTTACAACAAGTTTAGTGCGGTAATTGAAGTCGATTTGGATACATATAATTGTATGTTAAGAGCAAATGAAGTAAATGTAGATTTTGATCGGTGCTTTGTGTATCCTGACATTAATGTTCTGAGATGCTTCAAATGTGGAGAATTTGGACATAAGAGCATTGATTGCAAAAACTGTGATACATGCTCTCGGTGTAGTCAAAACTACAAGACATCGGAGTATACGTCAACTGTTTTGAAATGTGTTAATTGTTTGAAAATGAATAAAGAACGTAAAATTAACTTGGACGTACACCATGCCTCATTTGGCTCTCAATGTTTGGTGTACCGTCAAACGGGGTGACTTGCAACACTTTTCAGGTTTATGTCTTCATATCTCTCTCGATTAAAAGCTTTTTTGTTCTAGTATTCCATGAATGTTTTAATGACTGTTCTTACTACTAAATACAAGGATATAAACAAATATGAAGTTTAACACTTATCCACCAAATGACGAAACGTTGCCTGTTGCAAGTCACCCCTTCTGCGGGGTGACTTGCAACACTTTTGCGATATGAGTTAAAAAGTGGTTTAAAACAGTTTTATCATCGTTATTTTGTTGTTCTGAGGCGTTTCTGATGGTTTAGGTGTGGTGGCTTGTGCTTTAGACTGGTTCCTGTTGTTTCTGTCGAGTTTGGTTCTCTTCATGCGCTTTGCTGTTGATGTCGAATTCGAAGTAGTCTTCTCCACCACGTCTTGGGAAGTCACGGTCTGCCCAGGTTAAGCGAGGATTCGTTTTTTTCTGGCCTGTCCTACTTCCGGAGATTTCCCGAATCGCGCTTCCTTAAGAACGTTGACAAAAACCTTGGACCATGAATTTTCAGCTCCGGTGTTTTTTGTGCTTGTGATACCTGGCAGTTTGCTTATCACTCTTTGTGGATTAAGCGGAAAAATACCGGTTGTACGGAATCTAGCTCGTAAACTCTCAGCAGCTTTGTCAAGCTTTTCAACAGTCTTCTTAAGAAGACCCGGAAACAAGTGTTTTGGTACTGTACCAGAGAACTTCGCCTTGTACTCCAAAAGAACGTTTCTCCATTTGATTTTCAACGGGCGGAAAAATGCTACGTCAAGCGGTTGGCAAAGGTGCGTGCTATTCGGTGGGAGAAATACGAATCTTATATTGTATTCTTTGCAGGTTTGAAGCACTCGCATGGACAGATGACTTGCAAGATTATCTCCAATTAGTATTTTCGGACTCTGACATTCTTTGTCGTCATGTTTCTTAAAATGTGGAAATGCCACTTTATAAAACCATTCTTCAAAAAGCTTGTTATCAAACCAACCGCTTTTTGAGCATCCATATGCAGTATTTTGAGGTCCACCTGAAGTCCAGGTGTCATATAAAAATTTACTTTTGTATACGACGAATGGCGGAAGCAGTCTACCCGATGCCGTTCCAGCAAACATTACGGAAGTACTTGTTTTTGTGGAATCTAAAATACGCTCTGCATGTTTCGCGCCTCGTCGAACAATGACCTTAGTTCGTCCTGGATCGTCTGTAAGATTAGTTTCATCATAGTTGATGATGAATTCTGATTTCACATCCTTAATTGACAGCTTCAAGTGTTCGAAATAATTGGAAATTGTTTCTTCCGAAACAGCTGCCCGAGACCTTTTAATGTTTTCCGACAGACGATTGGAGAGCGCTTTCTTGCGTTTCAAAAATGATGTGCACCAATCATTTCCAGGATGATTGTTTTTGAATCGCTTTTCCTTCTTCCCTTGGTTGTCTAGATATCCTTTAACGATCAATCTAAGGTCGTTTTTTTGGAAAGGCATTCCCCACTCCGCTGCGAGCAGCAAACCATCAACTAGTATCTGCTCATCTTGGCGAGTCAACACTGTTTGTCCACCATAAGTTCTTTCTTCAGGTCTCTCCTTCTTCAAGTACCGCGAAATTGTTGATGGACACAATGTGTATCGCTTTGCCGCTTCCCGGATGGACATTCTGTTCTTTTTAATTTCTAGCGCTGCTTTTTCCAAAGTTTCCTTCGAGAAATCAGCATACTTGCGATTTCCGGCTGGCCGCTTATAGGTTCTGGGCATGATTTTCGATGTAAACGAACTCTGTAACAAGTAATCGTTAAAAATAATTATATTGGATACTAACAAATAATTTTAGAGTCTTTAAACAATTGCTCTTCAACTGTTGCAAGTCACCCCTCAATGAGGCACATATTAGAAAAAATGTTTTTTCCAATAGAGTGAAATTTATTATTTACATTATTTATGCTGGATTCTATCTATGGACAGATGCCAAAACTTGGGAAATGATCGTTTTTGTTACATTGATTCTAATTATCTTATAATAACTTACGATTTTCGGTGCCTAAATACGAGCTGAATATGCGGATTTTTCTAATTCCGGCAGAAAAACAACAAAATGAAATATTTTTCATCCGATTAGTCACCAGACATAACGAACAGAGTGTAAATAATGCACGCGAACTGACAGTTGTTGTTGTTTTTGTTTGTTTTCACCATAGCTGAACAAAAACTGCGTATCAACGTAAGTGTTGCAAGTCACCCCACTGTTGCAAGTCACCCCGTTTGACGGTACAAGAGACTTTTTGAACAAAAGAAAAGCAGCTTGCGTTTCAATAAATAGCAACCAAGTTCCAGGCAGAATGGTAATCAATTTATTTTTTTGTATTTCAATATTCCGGGGTTGTCTACAAACTACGTAGCATAACGTCAGATTGTAGAAGAAAAACGTCCACTTTTGGTTTTGTTAGCAGAAACTCACATTGTTGAAATTGAAGCCTTTGATCAATATTGCATTCCGGGATATAATGTTGCTGCTTGTTTATCACATTCTAGATATACTGACGGTATTGCTATTTATGTCAAAGAATCAGTTCAATTCAATCTTCGCCACAACGAAATGGTTGATGGTAACTGGTTCTTGGGCATAACGGTTGTACGTTTCATGATGATGGGTAACTATGGTGTTTAATATCACTCTCCCAGTTCTAGTGACCAGCGTTTCATTGAAATTTTAGATAACTGGCTTGAGATATTTCTTGATTTGAGTAAATTAAATATAATTGCTGGTGATTTCAATATGATTTGGCGTGATAATAATAATTCGAATCATTTGAAGCATTTAGCTAACTTTTTCAATTTGAGACAAACGATAGACGCGAATTTCCAGGCACAGTAGAACTTTGATTGATCATGTTTACTCTAACTTTGATTCTTTTTGTTCAGTTGTCGATACTGATTTGAAAATAACCGATCATGAGACAGTAGGTATTAACGTAATTGAGAATAACTTTAATAATAGCGATGATTTTGTGAAATTGAAGAGCTGGAAGAAATATTCAAAACAGGCTGTTTCTAACCTTGTTCAGAGAAGCGTGGATTTTCCAATCGGGAGCGGTAGTTAAGATGAGTCTGCAGCTGTTCTTACTAATACCATGAAAACGTGTACAAATAGCTAGTTGAACAAAAATTTTTACTTTGAAGACTCGAACAGCTGGTACAATTTGAATCTTTTGCGTCTTAAACGCAAGAGGGATAAATTGCACAAAAAGTTTTGTAGATCTAATAGTGATAATCATTGGAATAAGTACACAATCGCGCGGAATAAATATTCACAATGCATTAAAAAACTCGTTGTGAATATATACAGAGGAAAATTGATCAACATAAAAACAACAGCAGAGAGTTATGGAAAATTTTGAAATCATTATTGAAACCTAGCAATTGCAGCACGCGGTCCATAACTTTTGAAGGCACAATAGAACAGTCTGAACAAGCAATTGCGTCTAAGTTTAATGATTATTTCGTCAATAGTGTTTCATTGATCAATCAATCTATTGAATTGGTTGATGAACCTGATGAAATAAAGCAGCCAGTTAATAGTAATTGCAGATTTGAAGGTTTTCACCCCATCACAATAGATGAACTTAGAAATATTTGCTTTACCTTAGGAAAAACGGCTGGAGTAGATAATGTTAATGCTAGAGTTATTCAAGATTGCTTTCATGTCATTGGTCACACTTTACTGGACCGTATTAATGAATCATTGCAAACTGGGCACGTGCCTGAAGTGTGGAAAGAATCGTTGGTTGTTCCGATTGAAGAGGTTGCTGGGACGATTAAAGCCGAAAACTTTCGTCCTATCAACATGTTGCACACTTTAGAGAAAATTTTAGAGCTTGTTGTGAAAGGCCAGTTTTTAGAATATATTAATAGTAATTCTTTGTTGATTTCGGAACTATCTGGCTACCGGGAAGGCCATTCTTGTGAAACCGCGTTAAATTTAGTATTAGCAAAATGGAAAGATAACCCAGAGAGTAAACAAACAATTTTTGCTGTTTTTTTTTGGATCTGAAACGCGCTTTTGAAATAATTTCTAGGCCCTCGTTTTGAAAGCATTAAAGCGCTTTGGAATTTGAGTACTGCATACAGATGGTTTGAAAGCTATTTGTGTGACAGAACTCAAAGGACTGTTTTTAATGATTCTGTTTCCAGTCCCGTGGGGAATAACCTTGGTGTGCCCCAGGGAAGTGTATTTAAATGAGAATGTCTCAGTTACGATTGATGATGAGGCAATTGATCGCGTTCGGGAGATTAAATATCTTGGCGTGATTATTGATGATTGAGATACTAGGAAAATTTAAAATTAACACTTCATTTGATCACTTTAAAAAAAATTAAAAATTAAACATTGACACACTTTTTCAAATTTTCGCTATTAAACGCGTGCAAATTCCATTGAATTCAAGTACGAGCTCGTAGTAGAATTCTAAGGAATTTGCTTGCGTTTACTAGCGAAAATTTGGAAAAGTGTTTCAATGTTCTATTTTTTATTTTTTTAAAAGTGATCAAATGAAGTGTTAATTCTAAATTCTCCTAGTTTCCCAATCACAATCGTTCTACTAATACGCTCAAAAAAGCTTTTTTTTTTTTTTAAAAATAGTGTTTTAAAAAAAGTGAAAAAAAGTGAAAGTGATTATTGATGACAAGCTAAAGTTCAAAGCTCACATTGACAATGTCAACAAGAAAATTGCCAAGAAGTATGGAATTCTATGCCAATTAAAAAACGATTTATCTACTTGCAGTAAAATACAGCTATAAAAATCAATCATCTTCCCTCATTTAGAGTTTTGCCCTTCCATTTTATTCTTGGCCAACCAAACACAAAGATTGGGGTTACAGCGTTTGCAGAATAAAATAATGCGCTTGATTTTAAGATGTAACAGATTCACTTCCTCGACTTTTATGTTCGACGCTTTACAATGGCTATCAGTGAAGCAAAGAATTGTGTATTTAACTTTGGTGTTCATTTTTATAGTAGTTAATGGTTTGCTTTCTCGATATTTGTGTGATCGAATTGAAAGAGGAAGTGATTTTCATAGATATAATACTAGAAACGCGGGTGAAATAAGAACACCGAATTTCTTGACATAAGCTTCACAAAACTCATTATATTTTAAAGGAATAAATGTTTTCAATTCGATGCCAAGACACATTAAACGTGCACCAACACTTTCAGAATTTAAAAGACTATGTATTTCACACGTTAAAACGGTATTCTGAGCAGCAAGCGTAATTTTTTTTTTCAAATATTTATGAAGATTGTACCTGACAATGTTTTACTATTATAAAACGGATTATTTTGTGTAAACCATTTCTTGTACATTTATGTTGCTTATTTGGTAAAAATGAAGAATGTATCTGACGAAGTTCCTAACAAACGGATTCTAATGAGTTGGCTATTATACTTTTTAAATTTTATTTTTTCACATTTACAATACTACAATACTCACTATTTTGTTCGTCACAGTGATGATGATGGAAATTTGTATAATGTTGTGTTAGTTTAAAAAAATATAATAAAGAAAGTAGTCTACAATTGTTTGAGCCTTGCGCGCGGTATACAGATATAATGGACTTCTTTTTGAATTCGTAAAAAAAACAAAAATTAGCCTTTGATGCTTAAGATGGTACTATGAAATAGTAGCGAGTTGTCTGGCTGAATTTTGGGGAATTCTTCGTCAATTCTTTTGTGGTTGAAAGTAAAAGTTTGACTAATGCCGGTCCAGGATTTTTTCGGTTTGGAAATGTTCTTGATCTCCCTGATTGGGGATATCCTTGGTCAGCCCAAAACTATGGTGGCGGTTCCATCAGTGTTGGAACCTCATTGACTCTGTAGCGGGCAAGATCGGATATTGGCTTGCCTTTTGATAATGTCCTTTTACTGGCTTCTGTGATCTGAATTGCAACAGAATTTCCTGATCGCTGGGAATACTTGCGAACTTTTGTGGGTCACATCAAAGCAAGGATGGTTCCAATCGTATCATATATCATTCGTTGCACACTCTTCTTTGATTCAATAGACGCACACAATGAGAAGTTCTGCTTCACCTCTCAAACCGAAAACGGATGGGCCAAGGTACGCATTGAATGAACATAGCATGAATTTCGTCGCCTGCCAATTGTATGCGTGTTCATCACTGCTTGCTTGTACAATTTATTGATTCGTTCGTTGGCTTCTGTTGATGATTCATTTTCGTTTCCTGATTCGATTGTGTGCTAGTGCTCGAAGCTTCCGATCGAATCACTTGGTGATTGTGTGGTACCGCGTTCAGAGCAAAAACGGACCGGAAGCCGAAAAGCCCACTGTAGCCAGTAAATACAGTGGAAAAAACAGGAAATATGTAGCAACTAAACGCCAAATGTTAATAGAAGGTGACATGTGTTTCTTTAGGCTAGTATTTTCTGTTTTTGGGAGATACCGATAATGGCACAGCTTACTTAGTTTGTAATGGTACGGATGCAGTGTCTTCCCTGTCCGGTACAAAAGATTTTTCATACGTCAGAAAACAAAAATTTATGCATTCTTGTTGAAATAGAAAATAAGCTAATGTTTGTTCAACGAACGATAATCGACGATATGGATATTATGGGGCCAATTATAGAAATCGAGTTATTACAGATGTCGAGATCGACGAAATTTTGTCAAGTTGGTCGACTCAATCGATCGCTCAGAAACTAGTGAGTGATCTGTCACATTTTGTCGTTTAAGAGTTTGTTTTGATCTGCGATTTTTATCGATTCGTGGTAATTCGTTTAGTAAAATAAGAAATACACTAAACCAGTTTTTTTGCAGGTGCATTAACAGAAAAACAATTTACTTCTAGCAAAAAATGTCTAATCTTATTAAAAACAAAACATATTACCGTCAGTTTGAATTGCTCATTGAACTAATTAAATGTAATGTGGATATTGTAAGATGCTTTGTGGCATGGAGCCAGTAAAACTAATGCTTAACAGAGAGTGGTAAGAACCAAGAGCTCAATTCATTAGGACCACCAATGAACCTTGAGTCGGAATAACAAAAAATAAATTTCAGTTTCTCGTTTGTGATCCTAACATTAGTTCGCAAACCCAGACGGAAACTCAGAACAGTAGTAAATGTGATGAGCTTTTTAAAATAATCTCAGAACCTTGGGGTTTTCCTAAGGTACTGCTAAACGCCTTATTTCAGTACATTTGCACATGGGATTAGCAAATCGACCCACGAGTTAAGTGTTTTATGTAATTAGT